>VWZZ01004901.1:1649764-1712559 GCA_013399095.1 Psophia crepitans | reverse complement strand
GGGTTGGGGGGGGCGGGGGGAGTTGTGGCTTTTTCAGATTTTGGTTGGTTTGGTTTTTTAACTTATCAGGGAATTAAAGTGAGAAGCACTGATTTCTTCAAAAGTGCTGCATGCATGCTGTAATTTGAAGGTGGGTTGCTGTTGGTTTGGGCTTGTTTTTTTAAGGAAAGATTTTTTGGGCCAGCTAACTATGGCTTTTGTAGTGCTTTATAGTATTTGACTAGAAGGCCAAGCAACTTCAATATTTTGCTTAGAAAATTGAACACTGAAAACTTTTTCCACCTTTATAGCTTTCTTACTTAAAACCTTTTTCTCCTTTCAAAGCTTAAAGTAAAGCTAAGCTGGGCATGGAAAAAAAATCCACTTTATCCTAGAAGGGTAACAGATGTAAACCAGGTTAAAATCAGTGATCTAAATGCTGAAGCAGGGTACATCCAGTGCAACTCTCCCGATTCCTTGAATACAGATGGCAAAGAAATCGGTCCATTGTCAGTACTGCAGGGTAAGACAGGCAATCATGCTGGGAATTCCTACACAGCTCTACAAAAAAAAAAAAAAAAAAAAAAAAAAAACACCCAAAACCAGTATTTTCTAGCTAACTGTGTGATAATTTTTTCTACTTAAGTCAATGGCAATACTTCTACTGGCTTCAGTGAAGTAAAATTTCACCTAGTGGAAGGAAATGAAGGACCAGCAAAGCTGAGAATTGCTAATACTCAAGTTGAGCCAGGGCAAGACAGTCATTGTATACACATGCTTTCTTTATTAGCCAATAAACTGTTTTTCTTCTGTGGGAAACATCTGCTTCATTGTCATAGCCATACAATCCCGAGGTAATAATTTATTTTGGTCTACAGGCAAATAAAAGGATGAATGTTAGAAACATGATATTTAAGAGAAGTTGGTATTAAAAAAATATCAACTTTTAGGACCCTGTCTTAGAACATTGGAGGGAAATCAGAGAGTTTGACACTAGGTTAATTAGATTTAAATAGCTTCAGAGAGAGAGAGTGCGCAACAGGAAAATACCATTCATCTTTGTAGCCAGATTGCTTAAGTTTACCAGAGCTGTCATCGAGACCTTTTAGAGACTAGTTTCATGATTTTGTTTATGGTTTTGTAAAGAGAAACAATATTGACTGCTGACATTATCACGGCTTGTAATTTTTTCCCCCCTGAACTTCACTGTGGATGACTACATGAAAAGTGATTTGTTTAGCTCCATCTCCTTCTGCAACAAAAGCGAGAAAAATACTCCTTTTAATATGATAAGAAGATGCCACTGAAAGACCTAATTTAAGTCATGAGGTCAAGTCTCTTTCAATTGGAAACACCACACAATCCCCATCATAAACATAATTTGGTTTTAGAAATAGATAAGTAGGAAATGTTTCCTATTAAACATAAATTCAAGTTGAAGTCATAGTCATAATTTCCTTAAAGATATAAAGGAAGGAGCAAATCCTCCGAACCAAACTGTTATGCTGTGGATGAAGGCCTTTCTTCATATCCGATATAATTCAAACCTTACTCAAGTCAAATGAAAAACTGCACCAAGTTGGAAAGAAAAGCAGATCTTATTCCTCCCCCCCATCCCTGCCCTAGTACAGGACAAGGTCTTGGTTTGCCTAAAGATGCGGGAAGGCTATCTAACTATTTATCACAAGAAAGCCTGCCATTTAGGTTATTGTTTGCATAGGGATACGTCAGACATCTATGAGATCTCCAGAAGTTTTACTTTGTCCGTCATCTCAGCTGTGATACAGTTAAGGGATTGTTCTAGCACTCAGATGGTTGGACTGGATGATCCTTGAGGTCTCTTCCAACCTTAATGATTCTATGATTCTAATACTGTTACTCCTGATGGCACTGAACTGACATCACTTTCCTCCAGGGAAAAAAAATAATTGCTAATCCCCACTTGCTGTCAGCTAACTCCTAGCTTGTCTTCATCAACACACCTTACTGCTCACCAGTTTATCTCACCTTGCTTTTTTATTCTCAGATGTGGACAGAAAGTGTAAAGATAATTTATGACGTGTATAATATGCTTTAGTTTAGTCTGACTATAAGAGTCTAGTTTAGAAACACCAGGGAATGAAAATACCACATCAAAGCTCTCCAAACACCAGCATGAGGTTTTAGTTCTCTTTTCCTTCATCATTACTGAATCCTATTCTGTGTATTCTTTGCTATTGAGAGTGTAACAGGACCATAAGCTTACTCTTTTCCTATGCTATAATGTTCGTTAATGGATAGTTTACTCATTTCTGACTATCTCAGTTTAGATATCCAGACACTAATTTAGATCATACTGAAAGTAACTGCTTGCTTCTGCACTGTTTTCTTTATTAGCCGCCACTTTGTTTTCTCTCAAAGACATAAAAGACCTTGATAATTTGTATTTTACTAGTAACAACAAAAGTTTTAGCCCAGGGTGTCTGGATGGACTAAAGCAGTAGCAGAATTCCTGAATTCCACCACCACCCCCTTTTTAAAATCATGAAGAGGGGCTTCTCACTTATTTAGCTTTTTGTGTTCCCACCACACTGATCAGTTCACTCATCCTGGACACACTCACTGCCAGAAGGGAAGACACAGAAGTTTGAACACTAGTATAAGATATTTAATAGGTGTATTAAGAGGTTCATAGTCTATATGGATTCAGAAGGTATGGAAATAAGAAATACTAGGAGGTGGACCTCTCTACTAGGTCAGTTTTATTCCAAGAGATAAAAATTACTGGTGGGTGTTTCCTATGATTTCCTGAAAGCATCAAGGCCCAAACCAGGTAGGACACATAACCCAACCTCTTTCCATCCACTGCAAGTAGACAGGGGTCACAGAAAAGAACTGCTTTGCATCATTGTGGTGAGCCTGCCAACCAGAGTCAGGGTTGGTACTTGCACAAAGTTGTCACTGTCACCATCTGTCTAGAGCTAATTCCATCAGAACCACAGTGAGGTTTCTCATTGGGATGATGTGAGAAACCTTAACATCAAAGCTTAAAACACAAGATATTAACCCTGTCTCTTCTTAGCTGCTACATTCGTAAAACAGCATCCAATATAGTTCCAGCTCCCTCAGCACAGGGGCTGAGGATTGAGAGAAATTCTGGCAACTGAACTTGATTGAAAACCAGTGGTGACAGCAAAGTAAGAAATAGGACAATATGGTAGAGGGGACTGAATTTCTCTTAGCTCGTTTCTCCTTGTCAAGTCTAAGACTGCATACACATGGCACAGAGCATAAACATGCACATGATAATGCAGTTGGAATGGAATTGAGGCAGGGTTTGGGTGAAAGCTGATGTGACTTCAAGCACTTACAGGGCCCTCCAAGGAGTACCAGTATGAGAATACAGGTATCCAAAAGAATGAACCAGTTCTCTCCCTTCGATAGCAGCTTAGTGTTATCCTCTAGCAGGGAAGAAAAGGGAGGACAAATTGCTGCTCTGCAGACTGCAGTAAGTGCCAACTCTTTTTGCTAAACAAGTCTCCTATAAAGCAATAGGAGATCTTGGTTTGAATTGTTCAGATTTAAAGACAGCAAACTACTTACGGTTTGATTCAGCTTAACTCCTTACATGTCCTGTTGCTAGACATACTATGACAAAGGCATTAGCTTTGGGGTACATCAGACCAGCTGTAACTTAAAATTACTCAAGATTTACAGAGTCTTGCATAAAAATATAGATTTGATACAATTTATCACTATAAGCAAGCTTATTGTTTACTGATTCTCAAGAGATTGATGTCTAAGTCCTGGACAGGTTTTGTGGAAATAAGAATCCCAGGAAAGAGTTGTTTCTGTTTTGCATGTAGGATGTTAACAGCTCAGCAGGAGTGGCCCAGGGATGGGCCCAAACATCCTTCTGGCTATGCAAGAGGACTTTTTTTGATATACAGAGAGCAGAAAATAAACACATAAAATTACTTTACTAACGCATGTTAAGAATGATACGGAAAACTGAGGGCTGCATTCACTCTGTACCTCCACAGTGAAATGCTACAATATCATAAGCAGTAACATGAAAAACTGTTTTCAGCTGATTTCCAAATAAAACATCAGTGACAAGGCAGCAAGTGGCAGGGAAAATGCCTTGTTCAATGAAGCACTTGTGTTTGATATCTTTACCAAATTGATTCTGCTTGAGATAAATTAGTTCAAATTTTAAACCACTTCAATATGTGGCCTATGTACATAAATGATTGGTTCAGTATTTAAATTAGTTGTTTGTGTTTTGCTTTTTTTAAAATGAGTTCCTTATAGAAATTTAAATGGCTTTGAAATCCATTCCAAATCTGAATTGTTTCAAAATGTGTCTTATACTGAATAACGATTGGTCTTGACTGTTTGGCGAGTAATGCAGTGTGATACTATATGGGGAGCCAGAACGCAAAACTAGCAGGGAGAATTTTGCACCTTCGGTTGTCAGAGGCTGCAAGTTTAGGACGGGCACCAGATTCTTTTAACCAGTTCATACTGTCCCCAGGACCACACCTCAAAATAAACACAGTAACTTCAAAGACAGTATTACAGGTTCTACTCCAAGCTGAAGACAATCCTGTTTGCATGTTGTGATCAGTTCACACTGTCCTTTGCAAACAATCCTATATTATACTCCTACTTGTGTGAGAGATTACTATAGAAAAATAATAAAAAGTGGTATGTTAAAACTATGCCAAATACAAGACATTTATCATGCCACCGATGGAATTTCTTACCATGTCTCAATGGATTTACTAAAGTGAGTTTTGTTTTTTACCTGTAATGGCTATAGTTCTTAGAAAGGGCATGCATAGTGTATTTACAAAAGGAGTGAGTGATGCTTAAGCAACAGAAAAAAGAAAGCATGATATATGAGCCCTAAAAAAAAATTCAACCTTTTAGTAAAGCAGGCAAAACTGTTTCTTTAGGACTGTTTGTGTAAAGCAGAAGCCAGAAAGGCAGGTGATTTACCTGGCTAAAGGTTACACAAGCTAAGAGATCATTAATAGAATGGGCTGGGAGACACATAAAACAAGATCTCTAATGCAAAAGAAAATTAACAGTAGTCTACAGCACTGGCATACAAAATATCCAGTTCTTTACTGCAAATATATGAAGCTACGTCTGTGTGCTGAATGATTTCATACTATAGGTGATTCAACTAATTTGGTACAACTATAAAAAGAAACTTTGGGTCTTCGAAATAAATATGGTTACATTATTCACATCAAATTAAAGACTTGCCTTTAAAACAATTTCTGAACCAAATTGGTTTTCAGAACATTAATTACTGCACCAGCTTCTTTGCATTGCTCAGAGAACTTTGCTTCTTTGTCAGCTTTATGTTTCACTTAGATTTCAGGAGTCTGCAACCCACTTCTCACCTTTATATTTCTTTGGGAACTCCCACAAGCAGGTCCTTACAGTGAACACCTATAAAATAAAAGATACAACTAATTACAAAGACTTTTCTTCCCCTAGTTCATATCAACTTAGCTTTGATTAAATTCCAGAGGCACAGATTGCATTTCAACCTCCAACGGATGTCAGCAGACACAGTTTATCTAATTCCCCTATGAAGTTTGAAAATTCCATCCATATATCAAATCCAGTAAATTTTAATGCACATAAGTCATCCTCAAAGAACTATAATCACTGGCTGACCTTAGTGGGATGGTTAGCGTGAGAGAAGGTGGCAGGATTGGGCCCCAAGTTTTCATAAATAACACAACATCTCCAGATGAACATTCCACTGTTAGTTTTTATAGTGAGTCTTCCACAGCCAGCCCACATGGTCTTGCAGACACATTCAGAGATGCCAAAACAATAACAAATTAAAGTTTGGTTTATAGAAGGCCTTGGCTCAGACACTGCTTATACAAGTTCACATAGTGTTTACCCCAAAAAAGGTGTGGAACTGACCACAACGAGGTGACAACCTCAATTCCACTCACACATGAGGTGGGAAAACCAACAACAAAACTGCAGGATTAGGAAAGGACACTTTGTTTTTCCTGGCTTGTGTGTGAATAAACCATGTTTTGGTAATAAAGAAATGAAGTCATTTTGTGAAGCAGACTAAGGAACATCTCTCTTCCTCCTTAGCACATATATGCATGTAAACTTTTACAAATATATAAAAGAAATATTTAAATACACGTGCCTGATTGCACACACATATCCATGCTAAATATGATGATCCACAGAAGGATGAAATCCTAGATTATTCTTCTCCTAGCTCACCATTCCTTGCAGGCAGTGGAATATTTTCATTGACTTCAGAGAAGCTGGATTTCTAAGCATTACACTCCCCCTGTGCTGAGCACTGGTTTGAGGACTACATATCACCCAAACCTTGCCTGTGCTTTCCAAACAGTTTAAGTGATAGAAGGGATTCACACTGCTTCCCTGAACTGGTTAGAGTTACCTTTATGGGGCTTGAACCTCCAGAATACTGTCAAAACTCAATGCTGTCTGTTAAAGTAGTATGCACAGAGAACGAGGGAGATGTCTTGAAAGATGAATCAGTTTCATCCAAGTACTGTTCCTGCCCAATTCAACAGGAATGTTCTCACAAACATTGGGTAGAGCCATTTAAAAGAGAATCACTTTACCACACCCATACCCACACATTCAACAAAAGTTTTTGTCCGCAAATAATGTTTTCCTTACGTGATGCACAAATGCCTGATTGCATACATCTCATTAAAACTTGGTTGTTCCCATAATTAACTGGTGATACCCCAAGCTATATATTAATTAGTAGCACAGATGCAAAACCTAAAGCATGCTTGCTTAAACATACACTGTCAGTTCAATGCCAGAAAACATTCTACAAGAGATTACACAGACCAAGCAGATACATGTGGCAGGGACATTTCTATTAGAAACACTCTAAACAAAGCCATTTAGTACAGAGCACATCTTGCTTAGAAGATATACACATGGCATTAGAGCAAAGCTGGGAAAAACTGTAAGAACTTTAATTGACACTAAGGAAATAACTGCCAGTATTTGTAACTCTACAAAGAAAAGTATCATAATGAGTTCACTGGAACAATCTCAGTTCTATCCTGCACATATGTGCATGATATTTTCAGGCCATTAAAATTAAAATACTTTTGTTAATTAAAAAGGAAAACCTCTATAAGTAAAGTGCTACAGAAAATAGAAGCTTTTTGTTACAATCCTGGTAAGATACACAATCAACTGTAAAAGAAAAAACATGCTTCAGATACATTCCTCGAATTCATAGCTCTTCCCAGTCCTTCGGGAGGAAAGCAGTAATTCATCGCTATCACCAATTACAATACACAGTGCACTTGCAATATCTCAGTTGCTTGGTTAATGAGTGGCAGGTAAAGTAAAGCAAAATCTCCCTCTAATCCTTGCCCATTTACTCTAGGAAGGATGGAAATAAGCACAGAATACCTCTGATACAAGTAATTCAAATGAGAAGCAAAAACAGATTTCTGGAAATACTTAACCTATATCCTGTTCTATCCCATATGGATAATGGAATTATAAAAATATAAGAAACAAAAGATTTAAGCCATGATAATTTCTGCATCCTAGATTCTTCCAAGGTCAAACAGAAAAACACTGTTCTCATTTGAATTTTTTTTAATCCATAAGAACATTTTTATTGTGCAAACAGTTTGCAAAGTATATAGGATGAATTGGTTTTCAGCACTAGTCTTCAATCTGTAGTTAATTCCATAGGTCATCTATATCAACTTCATTCTTTGATGTTATGACAACTACAGAGCAGCATCTGGTTTTCAAGATTTAGATTTGAGTTTTATATTGGAAACGGTATTTTCATTTATATACCAAACTTGAAATGACAGAATCCTCATATCTCTTGCATGACCTATCACTGCTTCAGTGTCATGCAAGCAGCTATTACTCTTACCTTAAAGCGAAATATTAATTTAGAAGTTTGTGCAATCCAGACCACATTGTTAAAAAGCATTTTAAATCTGCTATCTTTGTTGATGCAATTCTTCCCGTGGACAGGGGAAAGAAAAAGTAATCTTTTTATTATCTCTATATATTCAAAAGCAGTAAAAGTCCTGGCAGGCCTAGAATCAACAGGAGTCAAGTCTCCATAAGATTTTTCTGAAAATTGGCAGATCTAGCTTGAGAGCAAGCCTGTGAAGCAGATATGTTCAGGCTCATATTCCTCCCCTCTGGTAAACTGGTCATTGGAACACCTGCATTTTCAGCCTAAACTTTCACACATTTCTAAGCTCACTACTGTAACTGTTCCCCAAATGAAAAAAAAATTCTTCAGTACCATGAACCACCAACAAAAGACACCTAAACAATGCCATCCTAATCCTAAAGACAGACTGTAATCAAGCTAGAATGGGATCTGGAGCTGAGTGTTATTCCTTTCCTTTACACATCTCTTCATTTCGTTTGCCAAACTGATGATTCATTTCAAATTTGTGCTAATGAGACACAGTACTGTCATAAATCTGGACCTGCAAGAGCTCCCATGAATGTCTCCACTTGGAAACTAGACCTATTTCAGGCCTGACCTTCCTCTGAGCACATTTTACCAGATGGTCCAAGGTACGCTGTGCATACTAGGTGCAATAAAATAGACTACGGACAGGAAATTAGTGAAAGAGCTTATAGAAAATAACACACTTGAATGTAGAATGCTTGCCTAAGAATAATTAACATTAGCATAGGGTAGCTAAGTGCTCCACTTGTATATCAGAAAGAATACCTACAGGAAACTTTACCACTGTGTGTGAAGAATTCAGAAAATTTTCTTTATTTTATGGTTTTAACTTGGATGCATATAAAACAGGATAATTACTTACATTTTTAGGTGCCATGAGCAAAACCACAGGAATATTTCCGAATTTCATCCTTCTGTGACCTTCCAGTAATATAAATAGTTTGGAATAATCATGCCCTAAAGCAAATTTACAGCCTCATTAAGACTATAGACCAGCATACATGTACAAGAATAGTTACAATCATGCTCCTTTCTGCAGGTCAGTAAATTCATTAGTTAGGTATGTTTTCTATACACACAAGTGTTCTGTCCTTCCCTTACAAAGGACAGATAATCGTAAATTACTGAAAATAATTTGTACAATTCTTTTAGTTTAAAATCTTCTTTAGCTGTCTCATATGTAGTAGGCCTCCCATGTAATTTAACATACTGTTAACTTGGAAATTTTTTATTGATTTTGCTTCCTACATTTACATTCATTCTCCTAGTAATAAGGTCACTAGGTCTATTATTTCATTCCACACAGATTGTAGATCATGCATTTATTCTAATCATTTACAGTTCTTCCTTTCTGACATCATCTGTCAGACTGAAAAGTTTAAAATCCCTTTGTAACAAGCATTTGGTGCATCCAAGTCAAACCTCCTCCAGAAAATTAAAGTTTTCCACAGTTGTTCTTGGTCTGGATATAGTTGACAGCAACCTAAACCACATTTTATGTCATTTTATATTCTAAAGAAACTCCAACAGCTTAGATTGGGGAAAAAATATTATGAAACACATACCCCACTCCAGGCCCAAGCTCATTAGGTAAAGCAATATTTTTTGCAATATGCTGTAAGATCTATTAAAAAATAGTGGGGTTACTACCCATTATGTTATTTGTCCTTAACTGTTCACAGAATATACTAACAGTTCTTGAGGAATTCAGGAAAAGATAACCCTTCACTGAGAAGTTTGTAGTCAGAAAAACTAGGAAGATCAATTAAAGATTCATGAAGTAAGAAAAAGGCATTTTAAAAACATTTTCATTCCAGCTGAACAGTGATATCCAACAATTTACCAAGATAGTCTTTGGGGTTCTACCAGTGCTTTCAGGGGGAAGGCAAATATATTTGAGGTGTGTATATGGTAAGGCACAGAACATTCATAACTCATTTACATACAGATAGAGTATCCAGCAAGAAAAAGCACCATCTTTTCAACCATGACTTAATCTATGAAATCTATTCTAAACAAAGAAGCATTAATCATATGAAATGCTCTTTGTAGTCTTTAGAGAAGGGTTAGCGTATTTCTTTCTGTTGGGTTTGGGTTTTTTGGTGGGTAGTTTTTTGGTTGGGTTTTTTTGGGTGTTTTGGTTTTGTTTTTTTTGGTTTTTTTTTTTTTTTTTTAGTTTGGAGGGGAGTCGTTATTTGTATGGTGAGTAATTTCTCTTCATAAATGAGGCCTTAAATAAATGTGACAGACATTATGAAAAAGTGTTTAGAAATCTAATTTCAGCTACTCACACAATTAGCTTTAAAGCTATTAGCTCAAGATCAGCTAGTAGTGTGTATCTATCTGTGGCAGCAAGCCTTATCACAGCCATATTGTTTGTATATTGACCTTTCAAAAGTCTACCACTGATTACAGTAAAACACACTGCTGTTACACTGTTTGCCATACATTTCCTAGGTTAATCTAGTTATGTCTAAATATGTCTACAGCAGACTGAAAAGTTGCACATGCATATGTGTACACAAAAAGCACACACCCTTAATACCACAATTTCATAAAGGCTCATTTGATTTTAAGAACAGGAACTACACTTAAGCAGCATTCCTCACATGATTCGTTACACTTTTGCCTTAAAGGCTTCCTGCCATAGGAAATCATTTTGGTTTTACATTTTATTTAATTCTTTAACATTCTCCAAGCATTTTGAATGCATTATGCTGTTCAAATACTCATTTATGGCAACATGATTTCCATATTCTATTGATTTTTCATTATGTTTTCTTTACTTTTTAATTGAAACATTTGAAGAATGTCCCTAAGGAGACAATGGCATATTAATTATTGTTTGGTTTATTCTTACAAGAACAGTAGTTTAGATTATTTTATTGTGTTCCAGACAATTATTGCCTAACCATATAATGTAAGCAAAGCAAAGTAAAGTAAACGGGAAACAGCTTAATTACAAAAAACATTGCTTGGAACTTTCTAGTGATGCATTTGTAGTTGAGAAATACCCAATAATTTAGTTCAGTGCAGGGAAGATTATCGTAATATCAGTGATAACCAAGTAATGCAGAAAAAAGCTTTAGCCAAGGAGTAAATAACACAACTGAAGAAAGGATTAAAGGGGTAGTGTTATATCACTGTAGAGAACTCCTAATCTTGGTTGTCTCATGCACATGATTGTTTCCCAGATACAAGTATTACAATGGCCAAATAGCTGTTTTAACTTATACCAGATATGTTATTCCTTAGGAGGTACTATGACATTTCGGAAACAGACATACATGGTTTTATCCTCCATTATTGGCATCACAGCAATAAAATGGTGTCAGAATTGTTATTTCAGCCCAACATACCTTAAGATGTTCTTCTGGAATCAGATACACAAGTCTTAAAGGCAGTCTGCACCACTGTTAGTGTACAAAGTAGGCTGTAGTCACTTTAGAATTCAGGCCCCAGTGTTCATAGGATTAGATACAGACAAATCAGTCTCAGACCACTAGAAAAATGTAGCCCAGGAGCTATAAATTGTTCAGCATCACATAAAGTAAATACTTGCTATCACAGGTAGATTTGGAAGAGAAATTGTTGGGTTTCTGTTCTTAAAAAAAGTCAAGAACAATACATCTATCAGCATTCCTATTTATAGATACTGAAAGACTCCACATGAAACCGAAAGGAAGACAAGAAGATGGAACTGATGAAGACTGCTGAGAAGGGACATCCTCTAAAATTTTTGTTTTATGTACAACTGCATCAATGACTATACATCTCGATTCATGAGTTTTAGGCTGGAGAAAAGGCTCTCGGGAGACCTTTCAATACTTAAAAGGGCTTCTAAGAGAGACTTTTTACTAGAGCCTTTAGTGACAGGACAAGGGACAACAGTTTTGAACTGAAAGGGGGTACATTTAGATTGGATGCAAGGAAGAAATTTTTTTATCATGAGGGTGGTGTAGTCACTATAACACGTTGCTAGGAGAAGCTGTGAATGCCCCAGCATTGGAAGTGTTCAAGGTCAAGTTGAATAAGGTTTTGATTAACCTGATCTAGTGAAAGATGTTCCTGCTCATGGCAGGAGGTTGGACTAGATTATCTTTAAAGATTCTTTCCAATACAAACCATTATTCACTAGCCAAGAAAAAGGCTCTGTGGGTCAGTAGTGCTCCTCAAAGCAAACGTACATATCAGTGTTTGTTAGGGAGATTCATGACTTCATGTTGACCTCATTAGGAGTTTAAATACAATAAGCAAATTCAACTGGCCTTTAAGGAAACAAACAAGCTCTTATAAAAGCTTACAGAATAGCACACTTCGTGTATTCATTTTATGTTTGTCACAAAACACCAGCTTCACTGCAACAGCAAGTTCCTACAGCTCTGCTTGCTGTCTTTCCTAGAGCTTTAGCAGAATTTATTGACTCTGAAATTCCATCTTTCTGTTCCTTCAGGTACTTTCCTTAACCACCACCATCCAGTATATTAACTGGTAGTGTAAACAAATGAGCACATTTCCTATACTCTTATTATTTTTCCCTTTGATGCCAGTTTTGCAGTTTATTTGTTCCATTGCATGCCATGCCATCTGAATGAGCTTCAGGAGCTCACAACCTACAGAAATCATGAGTGGCCTCTGTCAAAAATACAGCTAATTATTTTCGTCTCCTTTGGATTGAGCTCCCTAATACCAAAAGCCTTTAACTCATTCTCTGAATGCACAGTTATATTGTATTTTTCAGTAAGCTTACATAACCCATTTTTCTGAACTGTGATCATACATTACCAGCCAAGTTCTCTAACTGGTCTAGTGAAACAAGCAGCAGCTTTCATCTAAACCCTACCCACATTTTTCTTCTGAAAAGATGCACAAATAGCCTGAGTTCTTTCAGCATACTTGTGAATTTGCTTTGTAGCACAGTCAAACACTACTGCATTTTTATATAGGCAGCATCCTTCAACTAATGTTAAAGAGAAAAGGCCTTTACAGACTGATTTCCTCCTTCAGTGCAAAGCATTCAGGGTTTAGGCAACAGATGAGACAACCTAGGCAAACAAACTTCAGCCGCTAACATGAACTACTTATGCCAATATTTGGTTGGGTCCTCCTACTGGAAGAATTATTTTTACGCTATTATTGTAAGTCACATGCATGTTATAGCCAAAGTTAAGAAAATAAGCTTTTCTGCACCATTAATACTATTTCCTTTCTAACATCGGTGCTATCCTCGCCCTTCCCTGTCCTATTTCTGGGTAAGAGTGTCCTATCAAATTATATTACTACTACTGCTGTGACTCTTGGGCCTGTTTGCAAGTCTGCATCGTTAGTAAGGAGACAAATTATTTCCCCATTTTGTTAATATTAAATCATTTCTTTACATTGAAGAATGAAAATAATTACCTTCTCACAGTGTACAAGTTTCCCATTTTCTAGTTGCCCAGCCTGAGGCACTCATGAGGGGGATTCATTTTAACTAATTCTAGAGATCCAACTAGTTCAGTTGCTTCCTTCAGAGTTAGAAGGAAAGAAGCATTTTCCCCAAGATGTTGCAGCTGCCCTGTCCCAGACTTTTGTTTAGTAAGAGATCTGTTATCTGGAGAGACAGAGTGATAATAAGTGTCTGCAATAGAATCATACACCAAACAATAACAGGAGAAAATCTAGTTTTCTATGAGCATTGCTCATTTGAAAGAACAATATGCAAATACAGTACTGTTTAATATAAATGTCCAGACAGTAAAGATGTCATATCATAACTTCAAATGTTAATATGGCATCCTGAATGCACCCTTGCATCACAAAAAAAAGAGCATATCAAGAGTATTTTGAAAGGAATTTCTTTATAGAACAACACCTCTTCATAAGGACTACCAAAACCACATGAACAGAATGCTTCCGAGAGGAAATTCTTAAGCATTCATCCTTACAGAACATTACTCAGCCACTTAAAAATGAAGCCTGCTGTAATCAATCTGCTTCACAGCAAAAAATGGAACTCTTGACCTATGAAGTAAAAGACAGGGCTGTGTTTTGGGGTTGGAGGTTTTTGTGTTTGTTTGGTTTTTTGTTTTTTTTTTTGAATCATTACATTAAGTAAAACTTGTTCTCAGACTTTCCCAAAACAAATGAATAATATCTTATTGCAACATCATGACATCTGTACATTAGATTGTACATTCCAACTTCTGAGTTGATTGACATATTTAATGAAAATTAACTGTAGAAAGTTAGGGGGTTTATTCCACAAATAATTTAGCCTTTCAAAATATCTTAAATATACATGTTATGCCTAAAAATCAAGTATACAGATTTCATAGCAAGTGGTAAAGTTAGTGTCAGCTTTTCTATCAGTATTGGGATGCAACAGCTATGCTAACCCCCAAAATATTAACTTGCTTTCTTACCCATTAGAAATTCAATGAAGAATTTTAACATAAATCAAAATGACAAAACAGCACATAACACTAAGATCTTTTTCTACAAAACTATTACTTACCCAGTTGTTGCCATCATGGTATTTAGAATTTAGGAGAGCTCTGTTGCCTAAGTGTAGGAGTCATGCCTGTTTCTTGTATTCTACTTCCCCTCCCTCCACACCCCTGACTGCTTCCCAGCTTGCAAACCTAATTTTCAACTTAAAACTTGTCCTAGAATAAAATGTCAGTGCCCTCCCACTTCATCTCTAATGCAAATTCAGTGAGTAAATCTTCTATTCAATTATCCAGATCATTAATGAAAAGATTAAGTAGCATCTGATCCAAGACTGATTCCTGCCAAATGCTATTCTATATTTAACTTTTCATTTTGAGCGAAAAGTATTGATACCTAACTCCACAGGCTTCTACAACACAGACCAGTGCCCACCTTACAATAGACACATCAAAATAAATTTTATCAGCCTGCTTAGAAGAAGGGAACAAGAACCTCAAAGTCAAGATACACGTCAAACTGCTGCTCCTCTAGCCACAAGGTCTGATAATGTTCTAGCAGAGAGGAATTAAACTAGTTTGGTATAATTTCTCCATGAAAAATTTATTCATACTGTTAATCCTCTTGTTTTTCTGGTTTTTACAAATACTTTAGTCATTTGCAATAACATTTTTATGGGAACTGAACAGAAGTTGAATTGTCTATAATATTGTATCTGCTTTCTCTCCCTTCCCAAAGATAGGCACTGATTTTTTTCCTTCCTCTGTTCTTTCATGCCTTAACTAGTCTTCCAAAAAATTCCAATAGATAACATGGAAGTTCTGAATAATACATTAACAGGCAGTAATCTAAAACTTCATTGCAGACATTACGTGTGTTATTTTGCTGTCCAATGGATTGCTTACATGTCTCTTGCATATAGCAGCCACGAGTAAGAAAATTAAGCTGACTGTTAAAAAGCTAGATTAAGTTTCCGAAAAAGGTGCTCAGCCTATAATGCAGATAATGATCAACTCTTGCTATTGCAATCAATTGCAGGTAACTCCTATTCATCACAAAGGCACGTTAACATATACTAAGCTAGTTATATTTTTAAAAAAGCCATTGGTGAAGCAGTATAGTATGCAAATTTTTTTTCTTCATCTAACCTGACAGAGCTGTTTCCTTACTTACAAAAAGATTTTTGTTGTATAATCAAAGAGCTCACTGACATTTGAGGTTGAGCTTTACTCATCTGTGCTTTTTCTGGAGTCTGAAACATCAATGTGACGTTAATCCCGAGCAGCTGCTTTATACAAAAGCTATTTTAAAAGTGCAAGTAGCTAATTAATAAGCAAAGTATAACAAAAAGTTTACCAAATGCTTGAATTCTTTCCTGACAGTCACATTAATTTTGATGAAAATTTTAAACTGCAGAAAGTATAGAACGATCCATTAATATTTAGTGGAGTCTTATTCTGCTATTTTTCCTGCTTCAACAATACGCCATTAGAATTTGAGGTTCTGACAAATTTACAGGGCAAGTAGGAACAAGATGAAAGCGTAAGGAACTCAAGCCATTATTTGTCATGAAGTCATCTTATAATTTTATGACTGCTCATCAATTATTAAGGTATATATTTATTGTATAGTCTCACATAGCTATTGTACTGTAAAAAACAGAACTTCCAAGTATCTGATAGTAAAATAAACAGAGCAGTTACTAATATTAACTATAAAACATTTTCTGTGCTTAATAGTGCCTGATGTTCTGACCCCACTGTACTGCATTCTGAATAGGAACATAAGTCTGTTGCAAAATGGAACCACAGAACAGTTTGGGTTGGAAGGGACCAGAAGTATCATCTAGGTCCACCCACCTCTGTCATGGGCAGGGACACCCTACACTAGGCCAGGTTGCCCAAAGCCCCATCCAACCTGGCCTTGAACACTTCCAGGGATGGGGCCTCCACAATTTCTCTAGGTACCCTGTGCCAGTGCCTCACCACCCTCACAGTAAGGATTTCTTCCTAATGTCCAATCTATATCTCCCCTCTTTTAGTTTAAACCCATTACCCCTTGTCTCCTGTCACTGTACTCCCTGATAAACAGCCCCTCCCCAGCTTTGCTGTAGGTCCCCTTTAGGTACTGGAAGGCTGCAATTAGGTCTCCCTAGAGCCTTCTCTTTTCCAGGCTGAACCACCCCAGCTCCCTCAGCCTGTCCTCATAGGAGAGGTGCTCCATCCTCTGATGAACTTTGAGGCCCTCCTCTGGACTTGCTCCAGCACCTCCATGTCTTTCCTGTACTGAGGGCTCCAGAGCTGGACACAGTACTGCAGGTAAGGTCTCACAAGAGCAGAGGGCGAGAATCACCTCCCTAACCCTGCGGGTCAATGTTTTCGATGCAGCCCAGGACACCGTTGGCTTTCTGGGTTGCTAGTGCACACTGCCGGCTCATGTTGAGTTTTTCATCAACCAGCACCCCCAAGTCCTTCTACTCAGGGCTGCTCTCGATCCAGCTTGTAGTTGTGCTTGGGATTGTGGTGACCCACATGTAGATCCTTGCACTTGGCCTTGTTGAATTTCATTTTTTGAATTGTGAGTTTCAAATTTTACAGGATATCAAAATATAATGTTTAATAGTATTCTATTTTCTTGAAACATTAATGCTGACATGCCTGCATGCAGTTAAGAGACCCAAATAAAGATATCGTCTACTGAATTCTGAGGCTCATGGTGCCTATGAACAGTAACACAGGAGTTCTATCAGATCCAGCATCTGGTAGCTCAGCTCAGGGTGGGTAAAATAACTACATTTTTGTGCAACAGACTTATATTATTTTTATTTCAAAGACCCAGCTATGAGCAAAACAGACCAATGAAATAAATATTCCAACTAACAGAACATGCACTATTTGTTATTCAAAACTGCTCCTTAAAGCAGGACAAAAGGTGAGGTTTCAGAATAGCAGTTAAGAGGATTCAATGCAGTACCAATAAATGCCTTGAATGAAAAGGAATTCCACTGTGGCAGGTAGAGTACAAGAATTCTACTTACTCCCCCAGTTGCTAGAGGCTGTATCCTGCACCTAACTGACAGGTCAAAGGGATTGCACAACAGTAACAGCTATCAGTCTCCCTATTTGATAAATACAGCCAACTTGAACAGGTCCTTTAGTCCTACTCCATTACCTATGTTTAATATAAACATATGTAGCTAACAGGAACCTTGCATTTTCAGAGAATAACCAACATTTAGATGGTAGCATGGAAGCTATAGTTTCCCACATTTAAAAGGTAAGCAAAATTATAGGGCAAAAAATATATCTAGAACTGGTAAATAAAAAGACACATCTTAAGAGTGGAGGAAGCTGTACAAGCAACTTTGCATATTTTACCTTTCTTTTGCTCTTTCCTAGGCATCTGCTCTTGGTCACTGCTAGAGATAGGACTCTCAGATATTTGGTTTGACTCAGTTTAAGTTCACCCCACACAAATCAATGTTTTTCTTTGTCATAGTTCATTTCAAGTGCCAAATAACGGTATAAAGGTTAGTCTGAGGTTTTTTCCATAAAAGGAAAAGTAATTCTTCAAATAAAAAAGGTTTAAGTAAAGCCTGCTATAAGCACAAATTTAATTAATAAACTATCATTTTTATTGACGTTTTAAATTCTAAATTTACCCTTTTGATCATGCTGATGTCATTAGCTCCATCTCCTACTCCCGATGTGACTGCTTTCCTGTGTTTCCTAATCAACTCTAAAATTCATGCTTTTTGTAAAGTAGTGACTCAACAGCAAGTCAGTTTTATACAGTCAAGTTCCAAGAATTCTCTCCAAATCAGCCTCAAAAGCAAGAGCCTAAAGACTTCTGGTAAGTCAGCTGGTTTTGTAACTATTATAAGATGACATGTTGATCCTCCGTTGCATTTAATAAGTAGGGTATCTTCTTTTCTAGCAAAAGTCACAGGAATTTTAAGCAACTGAAGCATTTAGCAGAAAACCTCATTCCTACTCAGCATCATAAATCAACCTCTTATGTGCATATAAACATATATATAGCACGTAATCTCAACACACACAATAAGATTATAAGATACATTTTTCTTGCCAAAGTATTTTATTTCACTTTTACCTACTAAATGCTAAAAAGAAAAACAACTCCTTAAAATTGGCTACTTGAGAAAAACATTCAGCTTTCCAGCTGGCACTGTGAGGATTAAAGAGTAAACAAAGAGACTTACTAAATTGAACTATCAAGTCAATAGGCATTTAGTACAGGAACGTGCATTTCTCCAATTCAGTACTTGGAAGAATGTCCCATTGTTAACTTTTGCAATTATTACATAATATGCAGCCATACCCTCAGACAGTTCTTTTGGATTTTTATTTAATACTACAGCTAACCACATAAGGAATGTGGTCAGGAACACAAATTCTGTAGCATTCGCATATATACCATAGAATTTCATTTATTGTGAAAAACATTACATTAAAATATAACGTGAAGAGAAAGTCTGAAATGAAGAAGTAGGAACCTAGAAGTCTGAGCGCTGCAAATCATAGGATATGACAGTGAGCTATGAGGGAAAGTGCATGGAAACAAGGAAAGCATGCATTGCAGACTTGTCAGAAGAACAGGTGGAGACTAGAACTGGTAACATATCTTCTAATGCAGCTATGTTCTCATGAATGAAGCCTGAAGCTCTCTTAAATTACTGAATAAAAAAAACTTTGATTTTTGATCAAGAGTTCAAACCTCAAGTACATGAAAGGAACACAAGATTGTTCTTATGACAGGAACCAGATTTTCTAATCAAAGCAAATTGTTTTTGCATTCCCATAAAACACTGATATTTAGAACATCCACTGGAGGTAACTTAATGACATTAATTTGATAGTAATGATTTTAAGGTCAAGTTGTGCTCTTAAGCAAAATGAGGAAAAATTGTTGTACTGTATCTGCCTACTTATATTTCGTCTAATTGGCACTGGTCCTGTGCTGCTACTCCTACACAAGCACTTGATAGCAGCAACAGTATATTTTAATTAAGAATGGGTAAGACTGCGTGAAATTTTTTTTACTACAAGACCCTCTAGTAAAATTTATTTTAAAAAGCTGTACAGAATACTAATTTTGTTTCATTTCCAATCTAAGATCTTAAAAAGAGATTGAAGCAGTTCTGGGAAGAAAAAATAACAAAGTGACTTCCCTGAATCAGATCTTTTATACAACTGGAGTGGGAATGAAAGGACAAAACATGATAAATCTACTTACCAGGTCATTACCATTAACTACTAAGGTGTTAATCAACTACCAGTGATAGACTTGTCCCACAATGAGCCCTGGTTTGACTTTTGCTTTTTCCACAGAGTAACAGAGAACTACAAGGTTCTTCATTTTGTCCAAATAGGTATTCTTTTGCTTCCTTTAAAGAGAGGGTAAAAGGGGAACATGGCCACCTGACAATCACTTAGAGGTGTCAGAGAGTGTGTCTACAGATCTAGACATAAGGGTTTTTTTATTTTAGTATTAGAATAATTTTTTACCTAGAATCTATTATTTTCTAAATTTTTTATGTGAGTTTAAATTTGTGGCCAAGTTAATGCTGTCAAGTAGAACTATATTAAAACTGAATGTTAATATCACTGCCAGGATGTTTGTTGTATGAATATACTGTAATGTGTTATAAATAGAAAAAGAATATGAAAAGAGAAAAATGTAAGTGGAAATCAGGACAATAGAACAAGCATTGGATTACATCAGTTTATCTGACATCCTTCTGAGACTACTGGATTGCTTTTTCCCAGACTAAATTTTCTCTCAACAGCAAGGAAACGCTTCTTGGTAAGTTGTTCTACAAAGTCATGCAGATATAGCTACAAATTAAAGTGTTATTTAGAACTTGGATGGGGCATTGTTATACATGGAAGATGCATAGAAAGGTTTTTTTTAATAAGTGTTCTCTAAATACATTGTTCCTATGACATAACACTTATTTAAGAATCTTTTGACATGATTTGTCATGCTAGTTGACCTACTATATAAACAACTGGTAGAATATTACAGCAGTAGGGCACATCTGAGTGCTCATCTCTTGAAAGGAGATTTATTAAGTTTATAGCTACTATTTTCCTTATTTTTGCCCTTTTAATAACTGTCAGTATTAGAATAATCTGTTGTTGCAGATATCTAGAATTTTAGTTATTTTAAAAATTACTCAGCTTACTTTCTTAAATTATGATAATATAGACTTAAAGGAAATAGTCTCACCATATCCAAATTCTAAAAATGGCCACAACACAGCATAGACCCAGTCTTCATAGATCACATCCTGATGCTTTATTCCAAAACTTCTGTTTGCTTCTCAAAAGACTGCTCAGTTACCGATTCAAAGAACAAGCTTGTACCAAAGTAGGCAGTATCAACAGTAATAGCAGCAGTCAACAACAACAGCAGTAACAAAAGCAGCAACAATAGTCAAGAAACCTTAAAATAAGTGTTGGTGAGCAGAGGTGAGCTTTTTCTTTACCCACTGCATCCAGTTTTTGCAGGAAACAAACATTTCCCTGAAAAACGGTGTTAAGTGTTTATTTGCAAGGCACAATGATGCCGCATGGTAAAGTGGACAGCAGTCTGGCTATCCTGCCCTGGATGGAGCCCAGGACATGGCCTGCAGCGGTGGGGTAGCTGCTGCCCAGGCAAAGGCCCACTGCCGTTCTTTGAAGGCCACCTGCTGGTTGAATTCGTGATTAAAGAGAAGAAATGCCTGCCCATTCAAAGTCACCTCAAGGGTAGTGGCAGCATGCTGAAAGGGAAATAAAACCGGACCTCTGGGTATGAAGGTCATCAGTGAGGCATGCCTGATACTAAGTGGCATGAAAGTTACTAGCTAAAGGAGGAAACTACTTTTATGAATTTCCACATATTTCCAGTCTTGGATACAGACTATTACTAAGAGTTACTTAATTTAATACAAGTAATTTCACATCCAAGGAAATTGTACACTCACTAACAAGTTTGAGATGGATCTTTCAGTCCATAAAACCAGTCTTTATGGCAATGACACAATGGAAATTACTGTATGATTACAAAGACATGATCAAAAGCTTCACAGTGAATGAGGCAGAGAAAGGAATTGGTAAGACCCAACATTTAAGTTTCAGTAATACAAAAATTGTCTAAATTACTCCTCAGAAAAAAGCTAGTATCAATTTTGGGTTTCTTACTTAATTCAGCTCTTCAATTTAATACAGATGACTATTTCTTACTTTTCATTTTCATTTTTCTTCAAAAGTTTTTCATTCCAAACAGCAGTATGGCATAAATCAGGCTCACTTGTGTATTTACAGATTACTTCAGAGAAACAGTGGCATTCAAGTGGATTAAAATACCTCATGGTAGCATTGGCTACTAAGAATTGGAAAATTTCTTATGTATCGTTTGTTAAACTACCTCATGTTGCTTGGTAAAATAATATACATCAGTAGCATTCAGGTCTCTATATTCCTTAGAGAAAAAGACTGTGATAATATCTATTTTACCCCCATGAATTTAGCTTACATTAACGTTACAATAGGAAAAAGAATCATTTTACTTATTTGATATTGTTCTTATCTCATTCTGACAATGTTCTCTCAAGTCCTAACCCTCCATGATTAATATTCATGCTGGATTTTCCCCCATATATTGCATCTGCTTGTCCAACAATTTCAAGTAGTTCTGAAACAATATAAGATTTATTTAGCCCAAAAATCCACAGGTAAGTTATTTCTTGAATATCAATGTTACTATGCACATGACAGCATTCAAAACTCGTACTTTGACTGTATTCTTCTGCACGAGGTACTTCTATTAAGTAAAATATACTGCATTATTTATAACAGTATTTCAGTGAGTAAATGTCTTTAAAGTGCAAAGATCATGAGCAGTTTCATTGTTAAATGTCATGAGTATGTTCGGAAATGTCTTTCATCTTGAACACACGTCAACAAAACAAACTGTTGTATGCTTCACCAGTAAACATCGTTGGATCATTCCCTATATTCTGGTATAATTCATTACAATGAATAAAAAAACATTAAACATCAAAAATTGATAGACTATAAAGTAACAAAGTTTTGTAACTAAGTAAAATATAGGGAAAAGATACAGATGTGTAGGGGAAAGTAGAAGGAAAGGAAAGGGGAAGATGCAGAGAACGGGAAAGGAGAGAGACTGGCTATAGACACAGGTGCAAGCTGACAAAGACATTAAAGGAACCAGTTTTGCCAGCCGTCCTCCTCTAATTCATTGTGTGCGTGCTGTACAATGCACTGTGGTTTCAGCCATACCACTATGCTTGTTGTTCCCTTATTCAGATGGCACTGTGCCCTGGCCACACACACAAACACACAGCCCCCTCTTAACCTTGTAGTATAAGTATGGAAACTGAAGGGTTTAGCATCTAAGGAACTTTTTAAAAGATCAGATGCTTATGATTCCAGTTTGCTTTCATATAAAACGTGTTTGCCTTCTGGAAAAGATTAAAAGAAAGCCAAGAAAGCTCTGTTACAGAGAGGAAAACAATACTTATGTTTGTAACCCGTATTAAGTATATGTTATGATGATTTAGTAATGTCACAGACATTTTAAAAATCATGGAATGTTTTGTATTAAGCATCGACACTTACAGAGAACATGAATTTTTGAAGAAATAAAATTTTTATCCAGTTTTTCTTTAAGTTCACATTAGGAGATACCCCTGAATATAAGCAAAAAAAGCATACATTATTTAAATAACGTGAAACTGGATAATTTGTCTTCACATTCACAGACTTGCACTGATTTCAAGCTAGGAATTCTGGTATATGGATTACCTGCACAATGTAAATATTCTAAGTGTTTTAAATATTAGCATAAAACCTCAGAACTCATTAAGTAGATTTTTCTCTAATCAGCTCTATGAATGCAAAATGCTTAGAATATTGGGCTAACTGTACAGCAAGAGACATTAGTCTCAATTCAATGTCCTCCTGCATTTAAGTATGTTTACACGACAAAGAATATTGAAACCATGTAATTGTAAGCCTCAAATTTAAGTTGAATACATTGACTATTTAAGGGGGTTTCTGAATTACTATCTCCAGTAGAAGCACTTACATCAAGACAGTTGGATACCAAAGACATTAATATTCCATTCAAATACAATGGTATCTGCCCCTTTACAATAAAGCTTTATCTGATCATCTGGATTTCTAATTGAAAAAGATACAAGAATATAAAACACAGTGTTATCATTGTTAGGGGAGTTTTGTATGGTTCTTTTTTAAAGGGCCATTTGATCTCCCAGGTCTAATTACAATTTTATTACATACCAATAAAACAGCAATTACACAGAAGTAGTCCAAGTGTATTTTTAAAGGAAACAGAAGATATCATTACGAAAAACAGTATTATTTCAGTATAAGAAAGGATATGTAACATGGAGTGAAACTTCCAGTCCAGTTGCACTTACAGATCCAGTTTTCTCAGTCCATCTTATTTGTTTCCAAGTTTCATAAGTATATAGACTCAACGTTATTAATATTTTGGCTTATAGTTTCACAAGTTGAAAATTGTGGCTAATCTTTGCATGACCCTAGGCCTTTTTAAAAATCACAAATCCATGAACTTAACTTTAGCTTAAGTATGCTTCATTTTCAAGTCAAGTAAGGAGGCTCAGACCATCTAGTTTCTCTGCAAAACCCCAAACTTTTGAAAGCAAGCATGTTTCCTTTCTTGGGTATTTCCTCACTACTTCTACACTCCCATTCCTGTTCTCTTTCCTGTTGGCAGAGATTAGACAGTTTTTCTTGAGTCACAGGCATTTGTTTCTTTGAAATAGTCTTTTGTTCTAAAGCTCAAAATCAGAGGGTAAAAAAAGAGTAAGAGGTCTAGCAAGACAAATTGAAGTGGCAAGCAAATAAAAATCTCTATGTTAATGAACATGTATTAAACAGATACTGTTCTTAAACTTATTTCTCCATAACAGATTAATACAATGGAAAGGATGTTTTTAAAACACACATGTTTATCTATACAAAATTTCATTCAAAAATTTGTAACCTTACCTATAACAGCTTTTTTCAAAATACCTTCTGAAATCCACAGTAATTAAAGTTCAAAAGGGAACCAACTTAATTATTGGTGTAGTCCTTACTTCATCCTAGTTAAGAGGTATAGCAACAGCAATGAAACTGTTCCTTCCACAAATTTTATTATACAGATTTATTTTATTTATAATAAAAACAAGCTGGATTAATCAAGGAGCTAAAACAGCCCACTTGAATTTTGTCAGCATATATAGCAGCTTATAAAAGACAACTTCCAGTTGACTTAGACAATGCAAAACCAAGACAGAATATCTGAATTTTTTGGAGTAGAAACAAAGAAATCTGAGCACTTCAGAGGTAAGCATCACCATAGTATATGGCACTTATATCAGAAAGCATGATTATCAAGAGAAAACCTACCACTTTTCTTAAATAACAGAGTAAAAGCATGGAGTACATCATTTAAGTTATCTGAAATAGTAACATTTGTACTGTGAGATTAGCATGCAATCTCACTGGCAGTAGCAAAAAAAATAGAGATTATTTATTCAAATATTAAAAATTGCAGACTCTGAAATGCCAGTTATTTCAGTATTGTGTTAGGAGGGGTAACACAACCTTCTAGAGTTTATTATCTATTTGAACATTCATGGAATTGTACCCACTGATCTAACACTCTAGATGTGCAATCTATTAGACGGTCTACCTTCAAAAATTCACACAAATGCACTAAGCTAGGTACCTGGACTGCTAATGCCACTTATCCTCTGCTCAGAGGCACAGGACTGGCGACACAACTGTTACACACACACTCTGTATGAGTGTATGTATGAGGAGTTGAAAAACTGATAAGAAATTCAAGTGGGTTGGGGGGGATTCCCTTCAACCTGTAAAAGCAACCACCCCAAACCACCAGCATCTCTCAACACACAACCTTGAAGTAGCATAGCTTCATTATTCAGAGATTACTTATTAGATTCCCAAAGAAGCCCTATAATTTTATCTAACTGGTTTTTAGAAGTTTCACTAGCAACTTCTCCTGAAGAATAAAAACAAGATAGGAGAAAGAATTCTTTGGACTAACATCCAATAAGAACTAGTTGTATTTTATTATTTTTTTTATACTATGTATCACTCTGGAATAATATTCCTCCCTCTAAGCAGAGGACAAACAAACCTTTTCATAATAATCAGGTTTGACTGAAACTTATTAAGTTGTATTCTGTAACTACAAAGATAATTATTAAATTTATTTTCAGAGCAGTTGTGCTGACAGCCAGGCATTTTATAACGACATTGTGAAAGACTCAGCAGTCCAAATACACAAGGGAGAGGTGAAGCAGGTAAACAAAGGTTAAAGGTAGAAGTTGCTGATATCACACAGGTTCTGCTAAGATGAGCTACATCAACATTTTGGATTGCCATGTCAATGAAGGAAAGAAACAATATTGACACTAATCTTAAAACATGAAGTTATCTTACTGTCCTGTTACAGGACTGATGTGGCAGTGACCACATTTCAGCTGTTAGGATTTCATAAACATAAGCTGAGTGTCTACAAATGAGGGGAGAGAAAAAGAAATATTCATAACCACTTTAGGCACCTAAATCTGTCAGGCAGGTTCCCCAAGCTCCAATTTCAGCCACTAAAGAAAAGCCACCCACAGACATATGAGACTTCTCTGAATCACTTGTGAAAGGATCTTAAAATTTCTCTCCACTGACTTGAGGAGGAAACTGAGGAGACTTCCTAGCTTAATTTTAGCCAATTACATCAGGTGCCACATTTGACTCCCATTAATACCTCCTAGGCTCCTTGCATTGTCTGGCTCAGAAGTAAGACAGCCTTATGCACTACAAATAAAGTATTCTAAATCCACAGATAACAAAGACTAATAAATAGAAAACTGGCCAATAAGATCCATATCTTTGCTTTTAAACAAAGATTACACATAGCAAAGAACATGACTCATTACTCTTTAGAGCTTAGCTTCCAGATTCACCTGATGGTTTTTCCCCTACAGAGAAATATTAACTTTAAGCTATCACAATAAGACAAACCTGCTCTTGGGATCAAATGAACAGCATTAAGAGTGAAATTACGTTACCTATTCCTTGAAACATTCACCTATCAAGCATTTTGCTAAGACTTTTGCAGTGAAATGTTCACATTTTCAACAAAATAGAATAGCGAAAAATTCACATCTAGTATCCTGCTTGCAACTGAGCTCCTAATTCTGTTATGCTAAAAAGCCAGGCAGCCTTTTCAGTGGCATTAAGATAGAACACTGAACATTCTTTTTATTTCTTTAAATGTTTTGGTAAAAATAGAAACTATCCTCTGGCAAAATGCTGTATACCGCAGACAGAAAACTGAGGCTCAAGACAAGTACAGTGCATGTTTAACCACAGAACACAGCTTGTGTTTATTTAAAGAGTGTATTGGAATGCCAGTGATTCTTTTCAGCTGTCCCATTACTTTCCCCCCTCAACTTTTGTTTAATTTTTTCCATCGTCCTAATTATGCAATGCTCAAATTTGGAAAAGCCAGGAAACACATAGTACTGTGCAGCAGATGGCGAGATATTTTAAAGAGATGGAGAGATTCCATTTTAAAGATTCCATTAACAGCATCTTGGGCATCATGTGATGCAAGACCAAAAGCAAACACTTGTAGCAGCCAACTGGAGCCAATTCTTCTACAGTGACAGAGATGGCAACCTACAGCTTGCAGGAACAGAAAGTTGAGAGTGAAATCACAGGCCACCCACATATACAGAGGCGATATAAATCCAGTACCCCAAGTTTGGTCACTGGTTCCAAGTTCTTAATTCACATACCTTGAAGGTTAAGAATGAAGTGCAATGTAAAGTGTCAAAACTGAACGACACTGGTGAACACAAGATTGCTAAACTGCATAGCTCAATGCTATGTGCATAATTGCCTGTTATGCAATCTAAAGCACATTTGATTTCACTCCCCAAGAGTATTATTTTGTTTTGATAGAAATAAGCTTCTATATTAAAATTGTTACTAGGTATGTCATCTAGGATGTCACACTGCACTGCAATATATCACACTATTTCTTTTGCTGACAGATTATTTTCACTTAAATAAAAATCGTCTATCATGAGCTATATGCTTTGTGTTATATGTATGCCACTGATTACTTGTTTTCTTCATTACTATTTTCAGTGTTTTAAAGCTGATCATAAAGAGACTTTTTTCTATGCTGATACTTAGATTAATACATATATAATTCACACAATTGTAAATATTTCAGAAAAAATAGTAAGAACTTTTAGCAAGATTATCTGATTTTTTTTTTTAAGTTTAATCCATTATTTAGACTAATTAGTTGATACAGTCAATGTGTCCCACACTTAGTCAAATCTGAAGATAAAGCACAAGCTTTAGAGCTCTAGTTTTAGGCTTCATGCCACACCATTCAGTTTTAGACATCTGTATTGACTGGCTAAATTGGACTGTAACATCCCTGTCTTTAAAGTCTCCATCTCTTCACAATCAAAGATTCCTTAAGAGCTACACTCAGAGATAGTACTAAACCTGTGTGCACTGAACAGTCCTTTGGAAGAAGGGACAAACTGAATTTGGGTAAAGTGAACATGCTGCTTTCATCTACTTGCTTTGACTATCATTCACCTATTTGCCTGTGCTAGTCAACCTGTTAAGGTATCACTGTATTTCTCTAGCATATTTCACCTTACACTGACTCATTACAATAAAAGGAAAACCAAAAGTCTTTAAAGATTTCATGGAGCTGTTGTTGGATAACACCGAGCAGCTGACTGCTCAGTAACACTAATTTTGGTTATCTATTTTGCCACACTACAAAACCTTAAGAGTAAGTAACTGCCATTTGGTATGCAGAAATAAGTCTCAGTTATTCAGTGGTTCTTTTATACCAGTATCATGTGGAAAAAAATAAACATCTCAACACTAGAAGATTCTGTAGTATAGTAGAATAACTGTAATAGGGTCTGTTCACAGCTAACCCAGGATTACTGCAAGCTACAATTCCTGTATTTCATCTCTGTTCCTCTTAAGTGTTATATTACTAACTTACCTTACCTTTTTTAACTCTAGATTTTGTAAAATTGTTTTACTGATTTATAGGCCAAAAGACATTGCACGTAAGGAACTGAGTCTTTTAGCATAGGACAGCAAACAATTAACAAACTCTTGCAGGTTCAGGAATGCAATATCAATACAAAGTATAGTTCATTCAGTCTCACCCATGTCACTGAGAGCACAAAGCACCACAGTGACTGATAAGGCAGAAGCAATGATAGGGTAGTGGTATTTTCAACTAATTCCTTGCTAAATCCACACTTGAGCTTGGCTACCCTATCGTTTTACTTTAAAAAAAAAAAAGAGTATTTGTGTCTCAAGTCTTCAATTTCAACTTCTTAACTTAAAACAGTTCTCAAAATGAAGATAAACATAGCATACAGGACTAGAAGTGCACTTATCAGGAGAATTAAGTACTAAAACATAGATATTTTGCTAAGTATAGATATTTTATTTTTCTCCTCTTCCATTTCATAAGTTGTCAAAATGACCACATGGTATTGGATGTTTCCTTGTAAAGCCCTCTAAACCTTTTGCTAGTATAGTATTTAGTATTAACAGTCATGAAAATATGTAAACTTGCCATAAGTTACATAAAACAGATCACAACAGCAGTCAAAAAAAATCAGACTGCTAAGGAAGACCATATTAAATGCAAAATGGCATATACTATACTTTTATCCAGGAAAAAAGACCAAAGTATGTGGAGCTTCTGATATTTTTAGATTATCCTTACTTGGAAAAATAGTTATACCTATAAGATTCTAATAAGAAACTAAAGAAAATCAACCCCAATTCAGTATAAATATTTGTTCCAGTGTTAAAAGAATTTGCATGAGTTCAACAATTGTAGAAGTTATCTAGGCAAAATTACCCTTTTTGTTTTGTAGGCCAAAGCATGAGATTTATTCAAGATATCAAGCTCATATTTTCATTGTTATTGAAACCTTGTAAATATACCATTACAAAGAGAGCTGTTGTACTGTCCAGCATAGCCTCTGTGTTTAGTAAGTCCTGAAAACAAAGCTTAAAGCTTTGGGGACTAATAATTTAATATTCTTCCCACAAAGCTTTTGTTTCTGAAGCCATGCATGAGTTTAGAAGCGCCATGTAACATATAAACAGAACCTTAAGAAACTCTTTTCTATATTCCAAGAAAGGACATAATATCCCCCAAAATTCATCCTAGTTAACATCAAACCACTGACTAACACACAGGAAAACAATGTTTCATTCAAGCTACAATCATTCCCAAAACAATGAAACAAAAGCAATCACAAAATCCATATTTGCTACCATGTATTCATAACACAAAAGATTTTTTAAACTCATCTATGAGTCAAATCACCTCCTTATATTTATTATAAACATGTAATGAGTTACTGTAATCCGTCAAATTAAGTTTAAAGCTCACCTATGCCACAGTGTTCTCCTGTTATTTAAGCAGTCAAGGAGGATGTAACAATCACCCTGTTTATCAAAATACTTAAGTGAATCAAATAAACAGAGATTAAACAGAATGCCACAGTTTCATTCCATTTAAATATAACTAACTTCTAAAACGTATGCCGTAACTTCAAGTAGACTGTTTTCAGCCTAGACAGATTCAGTTCATTTGAGTAGACTTCATAGTAATTTTCCTTTTCTAAAAGGAAGGGCACCAAACACATTTGTGAAGACTTCCAGTATCTTCTCCCATTGTTACAACTTCTATTGGAGAAAGCCTTAACTCAGCTTCAGCTCTAGAAGTATCACATACCATTTTTACCTGCAATTGGTGGTGTTTATACTAACAGCAAAACTCTTTGTCTCATATGAAATGGGAAAGAAAAACACAAAAATGCAAGTCCCAGTTTAGTCTGTGGAGGAAAATCTTCTGACCCTCCCTCCCGCAACAGGTGATTACTTAGTGCCTTAAGACCAAACTCTATATCCCACAAGCACAGGAAGAAGGGAAAGCCTTATTAAAAGCAGTAAGAATCCTAGAGAGTTTGGAAGAACTTTACAATACGTAAAAACAAGATGCTAACAAGTTCATATGTCCAAGCACTCTGTAGAAATTCCCTACAAGAAAATCAACTCTCTGTTCTATTCCTGGATGGACACCTTCACTTTCCCCACTGCAGAGCAGAACCTTAGTATTCCAGCAAAGGCTTCCATGTCAGGAAGTACGTTTCTGATACCTGGACCCCTACATGGGAAGTACCTTAATCTGTGCATCCAGAACAGATGTTCATAGTGACCTTTCTACCACAACTGGGACCGATTGAGAGTCAATCCAAAAGTCAAACTGTGATTCCACCAGCATCTGTATCTATGCAGCCAAACACCACATTTGCCACTTCCTGCCCTTATCCTTAGCAGCTTCTAGAAAGAACATTTAATTTCCCAGCAACTAATAAGAAGCAGTATTTAAGAGGGTGTCAGATCTTGACAAAATGAGGTTTATGAGTGGATCTTAAACTGTTGAAATATTACCCCAATCAGTATCAGTCAAAAGTCAGTTCAGAAAAGTGATAGAATTGTGGTATTCAAGAAATAACAAGGTCTTTAGTTATCATGAATCAGTTTCTTTCAATTTCTATACCTTTAAAATGTACTTAGTATAAATTAAAGAATTTCCAGTGTGGCCCAAGTTTAAATAAACAAAACAGGAAACTTTGCAGTACTACTGGAAAGGGACAAAAAAGAAGCTACCAACCAATAAAAACTATCATTTAGGTCTACCTTTTGCATTTCACAGTTAAAAGCAGCCATGTTTTGGGGAAGGATTGCAGGAGGGCCTAGCAAATACTTTCCATGGTCAAAATAATGGTGCAGAAGCTATAAATGGAACCATGAACATTTTAAAGTTAGAATCAAACAATAGGAGTTATATCATGTCCTTTTCTGGCCTCAGAGAATGAAATTTCCAACTATTCAAGAAATTTAGAAGACATCAATATCCCACACAGCCATGCATTGTGGAACTTCACAGAAGAGTCTGAATATTAAAATCACCATTCTCTACTCAAGTAACACAACCTTGCTTTTTGTTACAATCTTTGCAACATTACAAGCAGATGAGGTAGAATGCTGTACCAATACAGCTAGACTAATTTTAACAAGTTAAGGATTAGCTGAGGCATATGTCCACAGCATATATATAAATGCTTGGCATCATGGCTTTGGTTAACAGACTAGCATGAGAACCCAATGATTCTTTCAATCAAAATATAATCTCCCGACCAAGAACTTTGATCCTACCTGGAAAAATACTTTTTTTTTTACAGATAGGTACACAAAATATTTTTGTGCAAAAGTGATACAATTTTGTAGTTATACTATAGAGGGCTGTAGTATAATTGCACTCCAATATAATGTATGCCACATCTATAAAATTAGTTTTAATATAAAGTTAGTACTGTGTTGTCTGGAAAATACTACAAGTGTCACATCTGTGGAAAAATGACAAAATATCAGTTGGTTCAGTCCTAAAACTGATGGCTACTAGTCTGACCCAAGAAATTGTTGTTCTTTAGAGTTAAACACATTCCAAGATTGAGTAATAAGTATTACTTGTGTTAAATATTGTTATAATGAAAAGTCAAACATTCCAGAAAGCAGTTTCAAGACAACATAACAGACTATAACCTCAACTTTTGGGACATTTCAAAATTTTAACCTTAACTACAAGTTAGATTTCTAGTTTGTACTGTTTCTCTACAAAATAGTAGAAGATAATATAACTGAGGGAAGATAAGAAAGGATTAAAGTAATATTGTTTAAATGCTTGAAGTTAAAGAATAATAAAATCCTGTGTGTTGAGAGTAAATCACTTATGCTATGGGACTCTTCAGAACATTGAAAGATGAAGGGTGTTTTTTTCCTATTTCTTCTCAGAGCCATGCATCTATAGCTCAAGAGTGTTTTAAGGAGCTGCACTTGATTCAAGGGAAGGTTGCTTCAGATTATTAATGGAAAACAAATGGGGGATTAAAGCTGAAGACATGGGGAAGGAATAGAACATGAAAATTCCTCAATTTCTCATCTTCCAGTGTTGATATGGGGAAAAAAAAAAAAATCTCTTCATGAGGTCAGCCTAGTTCTTTTAACTGGCCTATAGGCTACAGCACTGTAGTTTCCAAAAGCTACATTTAAGATCTAGCTTAACAGTTTAACATAATGACACTATTACAAAACCAAATACAATACTGCTTAAGAACTAGTGTTCTTACATCCTAGGGTCTTTTCAAGCAGTCATTCTATCATCCACTATAAGGAAAAAAAGGGGCTTTCAAAATTTGGAGTCACTCATCCCTTACATCCAAGTTATAAAGTGAAAACAAACCAGAAGGAAAAGGACAATAAGAAGTATAGGAAAGAAAAATAAGGTCACGTTTCTGACAATAGGCAGGTACTTGCCTAGTGTAAATATGTGGCCAAAAACCGGCATCAGTGATAGCAATTTACCAAGTCGCCCTGATCTTGTGATGCGCATAACAGAAGCATTACATTAATAAATATGCTTACTTTAATATAGAACTATGTTTGTGAGCAGACCTGCAGTCTTTTTAACCTATTTAAGGTAGACCTACACAAATTAGCAAGTTTTCTATACATCTGTGTAGCACCTTAAACTGTAGGACCCTAAATTTTACCTAGATTGTATTAGTGTACGATCACATTATCTTTTTGCCACAAGCACCGCAAAAAATGTATATAGTGACATCATTAAATTTCAGACTAACTCTTTACACTCATCCATTTTTCATTCATCTATGTAAAAGAATATTCACAAAAGTTTTTATTTACACATAATTTAAATGTATAGTATAAAACCTGCAGCATTAAAATGGATGCTTAAGATCATTTACTGAAGTTGACAGTGTGCTATTTATTAAACAAGCCTTCTTTAAGGTATGAAACTTTGTTCATGACATAAGTATTTAGTGTTTTCCTCAAGATTCCTCAGTGATTCATATAGACTAAAACAGTCTTTGACAAACCGCTGCATGCATGAGTAGAAAGCAAAAATACTGGTTGACAGAGAAAGGAAATTAAAACAAGCAAAGCAATGTGAAACCAGTAGATAAATGAAATGAAAGCTGAAATGAGACAATAGGCTCTTTTTCACTTCCTTGAAAAATATTTCCTGTTGTCAGTATTTGCAGTGATCATCTATATTGGCATTCATTATAATGGAGGTTAAAGCCTCACTGATAAGTATTGCTTTAACTTGAAGAACTGAAATAAAATGGAAGCCTATTGACATTTTTACCTAAAGGCACAGTGGGTGTAACAATGCAGCTTTGAGGGGCTGTAATGTCAAATAGAAGAGTACATCACATCTCGATTCCTGAAATCATTAAAGACACAGAGTGCCTCTCTAACAGTAATATAACAGCACTGAGCTACTGGAGCCAATTTCAGAGCAAAACTACTTAAGGTAGACAGGTTTGCTTTGCTTTAGCTTAAATTCTAATTTACTTGTTTTATTGACTAAAAGAACACTTTAGGTATTTGTGGAACTGTGAAATATGCTCTGCACTATCAATGTACTAGGTCATTTGGCTTAGACATGCACAATACTTCCCTTTAATACTGATCCAAGAACATGTTGTTCTGGAAAGAGTTCAATAGCAGCATTTTCATCTACAGCCAGAATGCACTAGTTTTCCATTTCAATTGTCTTCTGTACTTTATCTTAAGGGGGGAAGTGTATATTAGTTGCAGCACATTTAACTTTTATTTTATTTTATTTAGTTTTACAGGTGTGCTAATGCATTTGGACAATCTTTAAAGAAAAGTCATAGGAAATGTAATTATCTTCCGTATTATTTTTCCAGATAATTTGTAGAACAAAGCTTAGGTCAAGATAGAAGTTGATCAAGATGGAAGTTTTAATCTTTACTAGTAATCTAAATGGAATCTTAGATCCACAGTCTTCAGTTTTATATCCCAAATGGATGCTATATATCATAGTTCACTCATATCTAACTGACACTAACAGTAGACAATCTACTGTTCATCTTTTAAGTATGAAATCAATGATTAAAGAGTACTAATCCCAACAACAGCTTGGTTATAAAGTTTACTCAAAACAAAAATTAAGCAATCCTCTTCCAGTTAATCAGTATGGAGACACATGAATTGTGGACTGCCTTCCTTTCAAATAATAAGCCACCATGAAACCTGACAGACAACATTCAAAAGGAACCAATAAGCACTATTAAAAAAATCCCAGCTACTTGCTAGCAACAGGTATCTATCACATCCTGTGAATGAGTCAGATAAGTCAAAGCTGAGGTTCCATATTTTGTTCTGGAATTAGTTTCTTATAGATGGAAGAGGAGATGCAGCTCTTAAGCAAACAGTGTCTGGCTTCACATGATACGATTTGCAAACAGTAACACATTATTTACAAAGCCTTGCTTTTGATTTCTAAAGAATCTAGCTTGAGGAATATTCTAAAAAAATTAAGATACTAGTAAAGCAATCTGACCATAAACACAATGGTAATTTTTTACCTTTCCACATATGAAAAGAGAACCTTCTCTTTCAAGGCATTAAACTAAACAGTCGGAAAAAAAAAAAATCAACAAAACCCTTTACAGGCACAAATTTGATGTTACCAATATAACAGGTAAACAATGATCATGCAAACTCATGAAGAAAGTAAATTCCCCTCATGATGTTGAGGCAATGCCCATTGAATCTACAAGTGTAAAACTCACTTCCATAAAACAAACATGTTTTTACATATGCAAGTATTCTGTATGGCATTTTGAGTTGGTATTAAAAAGTATGTTGTCCTGTGCATGTGTTTGGGTGCTCATACATTTGTCTTAGTCATAAAATTAATTACAGTGGTTTTATATAAGAAATATTCATTTAGTTTGTGCATCTCGCCTGGACATGAGCTGGCAGTGTGCCCAGGTGGCCAAGAAGGCCAATGGCATCCTGGCCTGTATCAGGAATAGAGTAGCCAGCAGGAGCAGGGAGGTGATTGTCCCCCTGTACTCAGCCCTGGTGAGGCCGCATCTCAAGTACTGTGTCCAGTTTTGGGCCCCTTACCACAAGAAAGACATCGAAGCCCTGGAGCGTGTCCAGAGAAGGGCAACGAAACTGGTGAAGGGGCTGGAGCACAGGTCTTATGAGGAACAGCTGAGGGAACTGGGCTTGTTTAGTCTGGAGAAGAGGAGGCTCAGGGGAGACCTTATTGCCCTCTACAACTACCTGAAAGGAAGTTGTAGTGAGCTGGGTGTCGGCCTCTTCTCACAGACAACTAGTGACAGGACAAGGGGAAATGGCTGCAAGTTGCACCAGGGAAGGTTCAGGTTGGAGATAAGGAGAAATTTCTTCTCTGAAAGGGTGGTCGGGCATTGGAACGGGTTGCCCAGGGAGGTGGTGGAGTCACCGTCCCTGGGAGCGTTTAAGGAAAGGTTAGATGTGGTACTTAGGGACGTGGTTTAGTGGGTAATAGGTGGTGGGGGGATGGTTGGACTAGATGATCCTTGAGGTCACTTCCAACCTTAATGATTCTATTCTATTCTATCAATTTAAAGTTAAGTTTACCTATCAAAATGTATTTAAACAAGATTAAATTCGAACAGTACACTTCTACACAGTATTCTGTAGGACTTCCCATATTTCAGTCTCTCTAGCTGATGAAGTATCTAGCATTACTGGAAATCTTTTCTTTTTCTGAAGTTGTAAGCATTCATTTGGAAATGAGCAAGCCATTTGCTTGGCGGGCACATTCAGTGTCAGGAGTTGCCTGGACCACTACTTTTGTGTTCTTTCCCATCTACATACACTTTTGTCAGAAGTCATAACTAATTTTCAGCAAGGTAGGCAACAAGCAGGTATAACACACTAAGTTTCTGTTAATAAGGAAGCTGTAAATACCTGGCTTCAACATAAAAAATTCCAAATCTGTAGTTTATTACAAAACCCATTTCATAACATCTTATTTTCCCTTTGTAACATAAAATTCCACAGAAAAGTCTGCCTGGAAAGCACTGCATCACTAAAGCATCCACACTGACTGACAATAGAGTCAGACACAGCAGCTTAAGTAAACAGAAAAATCAGTATTCATAGATGTGAAATACCAAATGCTTTGAGTTTTTCCACACAGGAAATTAATAGACTCTTGAAATGACATTCATAGCTCAACACAAACCATCCATTACTTTTGGTAAGGGACAGCACAATACAGTGCCAAGTAGAGATATCTTAACTGCTAGTGTGCTGACCCATATTTAGAAGCAGTAAAGTTAAATTAGTGAAGTGACCTGCACAGGCTGGTTAGCCTATCCACACTGTGCTGTGTACAGATAACCCTCATCACAGGAACTGAAGTTTCATTTCCCTCATCTGGTACAACTTTCAAAGCTTCAAAAGCTTCTTTACACCTCCTGCCACTGAACATTCTAAGCAAGTTAGCTTTCGGTAAGCATTGGTTTAAGCCATGTTCCTTTAAGTCATTATGAAATACATATAGATGCTGGATATCCACAGAGGATTTATAAACAAGCCTTTAGAAATATATCTAAACACTGGGACCTCTGGTTATTACTTTTGTTCATAGTAAAACCAGTATTTCCTTTATTAGTTTGGCAAACTTATTGATAACCTTTGGCACCATATAATACTTTGACTGCTTTGTAGTTATAATCCTCAGGCAATAGCTATATTCAAAAGATTCTTAATTGCCATCCTGCCCCATTCTTAAATAGAATGAAGTCACAAATGACTATAAGCACTTCTCCGCCCACAAGGCTTACAGAATATGTTCAATTAAACTTGAAAGTTCTATAAATTACATCTGATGCATTCCAATAGTTTTATAGCTTTTAACTAGCTGCATATATGTTAAACATACATGGCAGACCAATTGTTAAATCTTTCATCTCTTTATAGCCCAAATGACACTATTTATTCCAGCCAAGATTCTACTAAGAAGTAGCAATAAGCAAAATACGACTTCTTGAATGCTTATAAAATTATAATATTTCAGTATCTAAACAGTCAGAAAATTGAAAGGATGCAGAATCATCTTTTATTCCTTTTCTGGTAAAAAATAAAGAGGTTTCATGCACTTTATATGGGTCTATTTTCATTCACATTGTGAATACAATCCCTCCTATGGCTTTGAACAAACCTACTGTAATACAGCAAGACAGCAGGATCCAAATTTACAAGTGAAAGCGTCACTTTCATAAGACAAAACCATTTTCTCCTAAGTTTCCAAGGCAGGCTATATTTTCTGTGTTTTATTATTAATTCCCCAGAGATATCTGGGGCCCATCAACCTCCTACAAACCATTAAAATAGGTCTTCCATTCCAAAAGAAACAGGAAAAGCAGTAGGAGACAGTACGAGTGATATTCTGTCCACGATAAAGCTGTTCTTTTCATTCCTCCTACAGCATGATCAGACAGTCTAAAACTGTCAGGGAGTTAGAGTGAAAACATAACAATTGATGTGAAAATGAAGAATAAGTGTTGATGTCTCACGAGCTAAGAATTCAGATCAAAGAAAACCCAAAAGCATCGGCAAAGTTGTCTGTATATCATCAAGATTCCTATGAGCAGATCCTCAGCTGGAGATCTGCCCCCTACACTTCATCCTGCATACCCAGCAGATTTGTACAATGATTGTGTCTTTTCCCAAACCACTATCTTCCCTACAGTCCTATGAAAAAAGGCAATGAACTCTAACCCATGCTAAAACAAACTTGTGCCAAATCAAATGCCTCACTATGTTACCAGACATCCAGGTCCTAGTAATACAAGGATTANCCCCCCCGAACAAGAATACTTAAAGGCAGCTGAACAGCTTGGACTTTTTCGTTTGGAACAGGACAAGCCAGGAAAGTATTGTCATCTGGTATTAGTACAAGAGAACCTATTCTGTACGCACTAAGTGCCAAAGAGCGCAACACTCAGAAGGTTTGAAAATAGTCATCTGAGACATGAAAAAACCTAGAGAAATTGCAAAATAGTAGTGGCATAAAACACTTCAAAACAATTTAAAGTTTTACCAGTTCAGTAACCAATTCCGGACTGAATCTTCTCACCTCTGCTCATTTCTCTTTAATGTCAGATGCCCTTTAAACAGACATTCTACAAGGTTTCTGGCTGTAAGATCATCAACAGGACATTACTTCAGCCTTCTTTTTTTAGTATACTTTTATAGTCAGAAAAGTGTGAACAACGTATTTTGAATATTTGTTTTAAGACAAAAAACTCTAAGATAAAGTTACTTGCAGCATATCAGAAGAGCTATGGGAGATGATTATGAAATATACTCAAAACTGTCAATAATACTCACCTTGTGGAGAAAAACTTTGAATTCAAAGTGATAAATGGTGACACTTCAGTTATGCTATGGTCATAAAAAAACAAACCCTAATTTTAACAAGAACAAAAAAGTTTAAATGCTAACAAGTATATTTAAATTGCAACATACTCACACCCTTTTATATTTTAGGGTCCTTAAACAGTAGAAAGCCACGACAAAAACACCTTTAAAAAGTATTTATTTGTTTTTAAATCCTTGTAGTTTAGTTGCAAGTTTTTTGAAAAAACAGACACATTCAGGGAAACCCATATGAATAACCCTTCATTCAACATATGTCCTCAGTATGAAGATTGTTAGGCAAACCCTAAAGAAGCTACTATGAACACTGAAGAGATCGAGAAACTCATAACACTGTAAAATTTGTTTATTGGGTATGTTGTAAGGCTGGGGAAAGATGTTTGTATGAAAGAGAACCACAGATATTAAGCTACAGTATATTCCACTGTAAGTAGAATACTAGGGAAAATAAATCAGTAGACATTAGCTGTGGAGTACACAGGTCATCCTCTTATCCCTGAGGTATGACAACATGCCAGACATTGCCAATATGCACCACAAGTGACATCCAACATTGCAAAATTGCTTAGCCAAAATAAGTATTTGCTATAATATCTGTATCTGAACAATATTAACCCTCCATGGGTAGCCTATGGGACAAAATTTTGAATGCAAAAACAGTAGCAAATTTTTCCATTGCTTTTCCTAGATATACTTTTGGTATGATACCTTTCTTGTAAGACCTAGCTCTGTGCTTCTTATATAGTATTTATTGTGGGGTTTGTTTTTTTTTTTTTTTTTCAAAATATACTGTTGTTCCAACAACTGTGTTAATATACCTCTCTTGCTTTATTTTCTAGCCTATTACAAAGGTCACCAAAAAACATTAAACGTTACATCCATACTAAATTATGTGCTTCCTTTGTAAATGTTTCCGCAGGGTTTTACATGCATATTAAAACATCCACAAAACATAAATGAAGAATACCAAGAGTCTACACTTAGGTCTACCAATAGAAAAAAACTTTCGTTATGAAGAGAACCACCTACCTCAGTCAGGGGTTCTCAGAGACATGTTACAACCAGTTACTCAGGTGAATTCTTCCCCCATATTGAACATATTAGAGTTAAGTGAAGCAGGCACCACCTCAGGCCTCTCTTCAAACAAAACTTGGAAACAAAAAGATCTGAGGAAGATTGTGAAAGACTCTTAAAGACAATGAAAGTGGAGCATACATACATCTTGAAGGATTCTTGTCATAACTACTAAGTTTCATTTTTATCTTTAAGTGGTTGTACACGTGGACTATGACAGACATCCAAAAAATAACCCTCACGTTGTCAAAATTATTTTAGGTAATATTGAGTCCTCTATGTGAACAGAAACTGCTGAACCACTTTTCCAAATACAGAACTACTTGTTTCTGTGCATGTCTGCCATTACAATGCCTTATGAAAAAGCTTGTGAGCTCCAGCAGGTTATTCTTTAGATGCACACACATTTTCTTTGGTCTTGTCAGTAATGTAGCTTTATTTACTTGATTGCATTCTGATCACAGAGGATCTCATGGTCTTATGAGGAGATCTGGATCCAGTCATTGAATGAAACAGAAAGATTGAGACCATCAATGTTCAGGTACCCAATTGTCTGAACACAGTCCTGCAGCAACAGGACACTCACACTAATTCTAGGTATTTCACATGAAATCTAACATCCAAATGAACCAACCTCAGTAACCTCAAAGTATCTTTGTTCTCAAAGAGAGTACTTTGTTCTGGTCATGTTGCTAGGCCATTGTAAAATTAAAAAATCTCCAAGATACCTTGATTTAAAAATCAAGGATAGCCTAGAAACAGGAATCTTGAGAAGTCAGGAATTCCCTTTCTATGAAGGCAAAAAGCATCATTTTGAACTTTAATTGTGCAAATTGAGGCATTATTTTTATGTCTATGATCAGTCACCTTCTTGGCATTACATAAATGACTGCTGAGAGACTGGAGAACCAGCCATGTAAAATATCAGCAATTCTGCTTTGGTTCTACTTTTCTGATTCTAAGAGAGACACTTTCACCAGCAAGGCACTAAAAACACACTGCCAAGTATAAACTGGTTCAAACCCTGTGAAAGTATACTGAGGGACAGGACAACATAGAAAGAGCTCCTGTAAGACTCACTGGTCATTGTAACAGCCAAGCATCAGTTCAGATTTCAAACATACAGACATGGTAACCCATCTCATTTCTCATAAGAGGACAGACAGATCAGAAAAGGAGGAAAAAATATGATCAGGAAACTCCCAGCTGAGAAGACTCACCCTGGCATCAGACACATACCCTCAGTCATAACAAGAATGGAAAAAACTTCAAATGCATGAGGTCACTTAAACATTTATACAATCTTACCAAGTTTGCATGACTAAAATATGAAATAAAGCAACTATATTGTTTTAAAACTTTGAGTTTTAATGTGTCTGTACTGGACAGTAGAAATGAAACAAGATAATACCACTATCTTCATGCATTGAATGACAAGGAAGAGTGTTATAAAGAAATTTGTCTTGAACATCTTGGCATATGCATTTACAGCATAGATGCATATGGACAGATGTTCAAATATAGAACTGCTTTTGAAGATTGAGAACTACCCACATCATTTACTATATAAGGACAGTGGATCTAAGCTCTGTATTATTCAATTTCCAAACTATTTAATAACAGAATCTGTTGCTAATGAAAAAGTGAATGTGTTGCCAGTTTTGTCAAATCTATTAGAAGAGATGTTTGAGGAAAATTCAAAAAGAAAGAAGAGTACAAGAATAGGGATTGTCTATAATATTCTTCTCAGTAAGAATCCTATATATTCAAGTTTCATTTGTATGATGCAAAGGATATAATTGTAATTACAACAGCATACAAAATTCAAAAGTGACTGGACTGTTTTTCATTACTGCTCTGTGGGTGAATTACATGTGTCACTAATAACAGCAGCATGATTTTAATATGGTGTGCTATGCAAAGACATTTTAAGAGAAAATTTGAATTAGAACTGCTAGCATCTGGCTATAAGCAAAAATTTTGCTAATAGGAATAGAGCTGAAGGTACCAGAAATCAGAAATTTTGATCTCACTTATCTGGTTATGACTAACTGCATTGATGGATGCTTTGTCTGGTGCATGTAGTATAGAAGTGGTGAAAGATTAAGGGCAAGACATCAGAGAGGACAGAGAAAAAATGCTGAGCATTAAGTAGTCCATCTGCTTTGGCCATACAACAGATACTATCAAGTAACTAAGCGGCCAAATTTTAGTCTGCTTTAGCAACTGTGTCATCTAAAAAGCGGTTTCAAATTCTACTCACCAATACACATTTAGACTTCTGAATTCTCTTGGATGCATTGTTTCACTTCAGACATAGCAAGACAAAAGCAGGAGTTTGTGTTTAAGACCAGGTTTCTTAAATATCTTTTAAGATAGGCTATGTTTTATTCTTATATCTGATCCAAGAAATAAAAATAAATACTTGCTGACTTTATTAATTTAATACTGCATAATTAGACCTGTAATCCTATGAGTTTTGGTCTCCTATATTTAAAAATGTGTATGTAAACACAAATATGATCCCCAATGTCAATGTTTTTATTTACTAGATCTTTCAGAGATCATTAACACTCACAAGTACACACATAAGTCACTAAGAACCAAGGACAGCTGAAAGGACTCTGGTGATATGATCTCTTTCAAGAAATTTGCTGCATAGCTTCTAAGAGTTGACCTTTTAGAGCACAGTGAAATACCCAAGTTTAAGCACTGCACGCATTTCTACATATAAGATATGAAATGTCATAATGAAGATCAGCAGTGCCCCATAAGTGAAAAAAGCAGCTACAAACATCTTGGGATAATAGTTTTATTATATAGTGCTACATAAGATATAAACTCTTGAGGTTAGCAGCAGCTATCACTTCTTATTTTTAAGTGGAACAAAGTTTCATCCTTTAAAAGCTATACATTTCTAGAAGTATTTCCTTGCATTTCTACCTAGCTTCGTTTAAAAAAAAAAAAGAGGAAATTAACAAGGAATGTGTTCTATAGATCCCAGCAGTCCCAGACCATTAGTTTTGGTTTAGTTTACAGATTTTTCAACACAGTAACTGGAAGCAAAGTAAATTAGTTACCTGCAATTCACAATTACAGTTATCTTTGCATGAAAGCCCATATAATCTTTTATTCAGAACAATCTCTTATTTTGATATGATATCAGTCAATATACACTTGTCACCTTGCTCAGACATTGTGAAAGTATCTGTAGCAGGAAACTGTACCAGGTCTTGCACCTTCCAGGCTGCAGCAGTAGCCTTTGGACAGTTTGCCATATTTCCTATAAATTTCCCCCCCCCCCGATACACATTTAAAATGCTGCTTTGTTATACCAGGACCACCACATAAGCAGCAAAATAAGCATTCACACCTCGCTTAATGCAATCTCATTTCTTTTTTTTAACTACATTACACACTTGCCAAGGTCCACATTGTATCACACACTTATGTGATTCTCATTTTTACAACAACTCATTAGTTGCCTGATAAAGTTATATTAAAGGAGTATAAGAGAATAAGGTAGGGTAATACAAGCAGCACAAAAAAATACAGTAGCTCCATACAGCCACATCAGCACACAGTGATGCTGAATGTTGCCTTAACAATTCTGTTCAAGAGTAGTACTGTCGTATGGTAACAACTGACTAAACTAAAAAAAATTTTGAATTGTAATCACAATACTAGAGGTTGGAAGGGACCTCGAAAGATCATCTAGTCCAACCCCCAGTGCCAAGGCAGGACCACCTAGAGCACATCACACAGGAACATGTCCAGTCAGGTTTTGAATGTCTCCAGAGAAGGAGACTCCACAACCTCTCTGGGCAGCCTGTTCCAGTGCTCTGTCACCCTCACAGGGAAAAAGTTTTTCCTTATATTAACATGGAACCTCTGACGCTCCAGCTTGCACCCGTTGCCCCTTGTCCTATCGCTTAATGACACCGAGAAGCTCCATCTTCCTGACACTCACCCTTAACATATTTATAAACATTGATAAGGTCACCCCTCAGCCTCCTCTTCTCCAAGCTAAAGAGACCCAGCTCCCTCAGCCTTTCCTCATAAGGGAGATGTTCCACTCCATCATCTTTGTGGCTCTGCACTGGACTCTCTCTAGCAGTTCCCNCCACCAGGGCACATTGCTGGCTCATGGTCATCCCTCCGTCCACCAGGACCCCCAGGTCCCTTTCCCCTACGCTGCTCTCCAGCTGGTCAGTCCCCAACCTATACCGACACATGGGACTCTTCTTTCCCAGATGCAAGACTCTACACTTGCCCTTGTTGAATTTCATTAGGTTCTTTCCCACCGAGCTCTCAAGCCTTTCTAGGTCTCGCTGAATGGCAGCACAACCCTCTGGCATGTCAGCCACTCCTCCCAGTTTAGTGTCATCAGCAAACTTGCTGAGGGTACACTGTTCCCTCGAGGGTGTTGATGAAAATATTGACTAGTACTGGTCCCAGTACCAACCCCTGAGGGACTCCACTGGTCACAGACCTCCAGCTAGATTCTGCCCCATTGACCACAACTGTAATCATAAAGCTAGTTGTCAGCACAATTTTTTTCTAAACTCATTCAAAAGTAAAACTGAGAAAATATCACTAGGCATTTCAAATGTGTAATTCACCAACATAAAATGCAAATAAACAGTCATTAGACTTTGGTAACATAATCTCATAGTTAAAAATTAAGTTATCAATGGCAATATGGTTTTCTTCCTTGTCACCAGTAAACACTTCAGGTGATCACTTGTACACCTGGTTAGCACCTCTGTGGCAAAACTGCAACATTACACATGAAGATAAGTGAGCACCAGCATCAGTACAGCATTTAAGGAATATATAGTACTTTCATAAAGAACTGTCTTGCCACATAAAATCCCATCCTTTGATATGAAGAGTTCATTCTGAAAGTAAACCTAATGACATTAAGTATCCTATAATATTATTTAGGATTTTTCAGATCATTAAATAGCACATCCAATTTGAATTGACATACAAGCAATTCCAAACTACTGTTCAAAGTATACAAATCTGCCAGCAGTCTCAGAAACTCTGCTGCAGCTTCCACCAATTCAATGTACATCCAGTTACGGTTAATAAATTCTTTGCAGTCCTTCATCTAGTTTCCAATAAGTGTTAGTTACCTGTGTAAGTCAATTGTCTATACTTGCTTCAACATTTATAATATTTGGGGTCACGATTCAGAATTCCAGAGTCTTGGAAACACATCTTAAGTTTCTTGTGGAAAATACACCTATTTTACATATTCTCCAAACTACAGTTTACCACTATTACTTAAAACCACTTGACATCTCAGGAGCAGTTTTCTACTGATCAAACAGCCCAGTTACAGGTTAAAGGGCTAAATCCTGTAATATTCAAGCTATAAGGCTATTTTCTGAACAAATTGTTCTGAATAAAGCTCTTTCCATTTCTAATGCACATATGGTCAATACTTCTCTTATTAAAAACCCAACATTCTCAGACCAACATCCAATAACCATTAAATTTTCATTACTTTTCTTGAAGCTGGTACACATTAAATAACTCATGATTGTGAAACAATTTGCTAAAACAAGTGGGTTTTTTCACCCAAAGTGATCTATTGCTGTCTATCTTTCTACATTACTGTTACACGCTAATGAAATAGAAAGCAACCACTCTTCAAATCAGGTGTCTTCCTTTAAATAAACCATGCAAAGAAAGTGGCTTCCTTAAATTTATTGGGTTTTTTCATTTAAATATCTCCCTTCATAATCAATGGCTCGAATTCCCCACAAATATTTTATACCTGATAACTTGTCTGACAAAATTCTTTCTGATCTAAAAATACCAATTGTTTAATTATTGGAACAATAGCATTTTACTAGTGACTTTAGCAAAGCCATGAACTGGGAACTCGGCAACAGTAGTGAGGACACGAGCAATACTACTGCAGCATTTTTTTCTTAATCTACCCTCGTGGCTGTCAGCTCAGAAGAATGCTTGTTCTGTGAAGCGTTGTTTGTCATTTGTAGCTGTTTAGCAACAATTACACAGCATTTCCATAGATGCTAAACACATAACAATCTTTATAATTTCAACAGTGTATTTTTGCCCCCTCCCGCACAAAAAACAATGCTACTTCTGCTTACTCATAACATCCTGCTACATGAAGGTCCTAATGATAGTCTACATGATAGATTTACTTCAGTATTCCAGTTTTACGCTGAAATAATGTTAGACACATTAAGCTCTATGATGATGAGTTATGTAACTGTGAGATGAATCCATTAATGACTGTGCAGCACTCTGATACCAGAGCAATTGCAGTTCTAAGGGAGGGAGCTTATTTTCAGTTCCTGTCAAGTTGCATGAATGTGTTCTCTCAGCCAACATAATGCTCATGCAGTAGAGCTCTGTTTAGGTAGCTATGGCTGTTGAATTTCTACAATGAACAATAAACTTTTTAAAGTATGTTGCAGCTCTGGAGACAAGATTTTGTTTCTCATTAAGTTCATGTGCATCTACACTGCATGTAAAATACATTTTGGAAAAAAATGGAGTTCTGTATCACTTGGAAGGAAATATCAGTTGGAACAGAAAAGAAATAAGCATTTATTTGGAATATACATCACTATGGCACTTAAAGTATTTTAACTCACAGGTTTAGCATTATGGATATTTTGTAATTATTCCTTAATACGTCAACAAATATATGGCTGTAGCTAAGAAATAACTGCAATTCTGATTTTAATTTAATTTAAAAATTAGTATGTGAATACTTGGTATTACCTACATCTTAACATCAGCACCAGATGTGAGCACAGGAAATAGACATGCTTGAAAAAAGGATACTACAGACTGAGATTAACTCACTCTCATTCCAAACTCGTCGTAATTACAATAAAGGCTTCCTGCTTTTTCCAGCAGATGTCACTGCAAGGCAGGTGCAGAGAAGGCACATATGTTGAAAGAATTGTTAAACACAACACAGGCTGCACAGGTTCACTTGCCCATACAAAAAGACACTTTGTGGATCATTTAAACTCAGTATAACTTTTTACAAGACAAGACAACTTTATCTTAATGCTACAACAGCTATAAGTTCTAATTTGGAAAAACAGATTAAATACTCAAAAATAAGGCTTCTTTCAATTTTCTTTTAGAATGTACATTTGATTTCTTATTCTACTACACATTATCCTCACTACTGTAATTTTTTAAAACACTTATGGCTTAGACTTGAAAGGACATATAAAAAATCTCAACTTATTCATAAATCCTGTTACAGTATATATTACAGACAAAATAAACAATAAGTCCTTCTCACATTTGTTCTTTTCCAATTCTTGCAAAAGCACGTGTTACAATGTGCAAAAGCATAGTCCAAGACATAACTATGAAAAGGAAATGAGACACAGAAACCCTGAACAAATTGTTACACTCTCCTGGTGAGGCACCAGCACATACATCCAAGGATAACACTCTGGATCCTATATATTCCTCATTTAGAGGACTTGAGCATGTCTGGTTCTGAGCTGCTAAATAGGGATATTTTGTCTAGCATTTTCTCATGGATGACTTTCCTTTGTCAAATTCCATAGCTTTAAAATATTTTTCTCTTCCATGTCCGTTGCATAAAGGATGTTGAGATAGTTTTACATGTGTAAGGTTTTATATGCAGTCCCTCAACTGACAATGTGTACTGGCCATAAAGTTACCGGACAGGAAGACAGGGGTGGCATGACAACATGACAAAAGTCTCCCCTGGAGCTGGCTGGTAAGGGAAGCAATAGGAGTTCTCAAGCAAGCATCCTCCCTCTGGCACCTTCTCCAGCGCAGCAAGAGATAGTCACTGGCACTATAATAAATTTCACCACATCTTTCCCTAGTACTATAGGCTCTTCATCAGGACCCGCTTGATCTCTCTACTGGATGTCTGTGTTTCTTCCACTGTTAGCACAGGCTGAAGCATACCTCACTGAAGAGAAAGGTTTGCATATTGACTGCTTGCTAAACTTCATCCATACATATTATTAATACTACGGAAAATATAAATTAACCTGCAACGTTATTCCAGGTGACCATTAAGGCTAAAAGGAAGAGTAAAGGTGCACAAACATTTTGATCAGACATGCAGAAGTTGCCCCACAAAAAGAACATGGAAAAAGCACATGAGGAGAAAAGACTTCCTAACAGGGATAAAAAAGAGAAATTATCTGATGGGAGAGCAACTTAGCCAAAGAACTGCTGAAAGTCACAACATGGGTGAAATACACTGTGACTTGTAAAACTTCAGAGCATTCCTATTTTGGAGACATTTGTTTCCAGAAGTCAACTATAGCTGGCATTTTTTAATACTGCTTTCTAATCTCCATTGCAAGTTCATTTTTATGGAAAATGACCCTAGTAAAGGTCTGTTTTAAATTAGCCTCAGATACACATATTTTTTGCTGCTCTGGATTATACATTGCAGTAAATTACTCTGAAATAGGTTCGATTTTATTTAGCACTCCTCTAAGAGTAAGTATATGAACATATTTTAACCACTTAAATCTCCTTGTTCTCTTTTATAAGATTTCTTTCTCCTTTTGTAAATACAAAGGCAATATTTCAGATTAAAAAGTTAAACCAAAGAATTGGTGTTATGCTCTAACCACAACCAGCAACTAAGCACCACGCAGTCACTTGCTCACTCCCCCCAAGTACGATAGGGGAAAGAATCAGAAGAGTACAAGTGAGAAAACTTGCAGGTTGAGACAAAGACAGTTTAATAGGTAAAGCAAAAGCCATGGGCACAAGGGAAGCAACACAAGGAATCCATTCCCCACTTCCCCATTGGCAGGCAGGTGTTCAGCCATTCCCTGGAAAGCAGGGCTTCACCACACTTAACAGTTACTTGGGAAGACAAATGCCATAACTCTGAACATTCCCCCTTCCTCCTCCTTCCCCCAGCTTTACATGCTGGGCATGACACCATATGGTATGGAATATGCCGTCGGTCAGCTGTCCCAGCTGTGTCCCCTTCCCAGCCTGGTGGGGTGGCATGAGAAGCAGATGAGGCCTTGGCTCTGTGTAAGCACTGCTCAGCAGTAACAAAAACATCCCTGTATTATCAGCACTGTTTTCAGCACAAGACCAAAACATAGCCCCATACTGGCTACTATGAAGAAAATTAATTCTACCCCAGACAAAACCAGCACAGGAAGACAACACATTTGTAGTAATTCAAAAGTGAAATCATGACTACTAGTGGCTTCACAAGCTGGAAATATTCTAGCTAAACCTTTCACATCTCAAAATCCAGAACAGAGCCTTTAGCAGGGCAAATAGTTAAAATGCATTCTTAAAGTGAACAATAATGTGATCAGCAGATGTCAATTTGAGAAACAAATGCATATAGTAATTTTTCCACTTCCACAGCAGGATTCCACAAGCTTCATGCAAATATGCTTTGAATGGTTACCTTCTGTTCTGTGCAAAGTAGGCATTTTTCCTAGACTGGCTGCCAGGGTTCTATCCAACTCCCAGTCAAGTTGATAGGATTTTTCAAATTAATTTGCTGGCAGATAACTGATCCCCTACTGAGCAGCTGCTTCTACTGTGAAAAGAGTTGCCTGTAAGCAGTGAAATTCTACAAATTTGGACCTTAACTCTCAGCACCTTGCTTGGTATTGTAAGGTAATATAGCCAATGGCTGATTCAAATCTACATGCAAGCTACTACTCAGCCTTTTATTTTGATTGAGCTTGTAAGAAATGTCTGTGGCTTATCCAGCTTTGGAGGTCAATGAAGTGAATTGAGAACTTGGAAGGGGCATGGCAGAGTCTGCTCCCTAGTCTTCTTAATTAAAAATGAAGATCATAGCAAGATTAGCACAACCTCTAACAGCTTTGAAAGGCTGGCAAAATAAAGCCAAAAAAGTGAAGAAACAAAGAACTGAGTAAAACATACACACAGTGCATGTCTTCAATGTTTCTACAGAGATCTTTCATTTCATAAAAGACTGAAAAAATAAGAACAGAATCTTTAATGAAGACATTTTTTCAAGAACCAGATGTACTTAGAACATTCAGAAGACTCAATCTTCAAATCTATTCAATTAATAGTTACATTCAGTCTTTTCAATCTATGGGAAAGAACTATCACTTAGGCCTCATGAGTGTAATGCTTAGTCATGAGTTAAATGAACTAACATGTTTTAAGGATTCTTTCTTGACATTTTCACTAAAAAATACTTTACTAACAGTGTACTGAGCCATGTGTGATTATACCAACTTTGTTCACCAGATTACCACTATGAACTCTAAACAATAGTTCATATGAAAGCTAATTTGTAATTTACTTCTCTCAGAAGCTCTGATATTGTAGAATTCTCTAAGAGAAAAAAGTTTGTTTCCTTTGAGATTAATTTAGATGTTGTATAGCTTCTCTGAAAGGCAGAGACTGCTAAAAACTTCCTAACTAAAGAACCTGTCTTTTTCAAGAGAACAGAAATGGATAGCAAAAAGTTTTCATTACTGCATCAAGAATTTTAATAGTTCTACTTTTAATTCTATACCTTTACAAAATAAAGAACTATAAGTTGTAACCAGCTGCATTCTAGAAATACATTTATACTCTGCTAACCAAATACAAGGACATTTGAAGTCACAATAGGATCTGCTGTGACAGGATGCAGCTCTACCAACCTCAATAGGTTATTTCATTGATGTTGCTTCAGAGACAATAGCCCAGCACAAGCAGCTGTTTACTATTAAGAAAATTCTATTTGACAAGTCACTTTATTACTTTAATTACACACTTTAATCTTTCACAAACTTTAATGATCGTTTTCAATTATGATTGAAACTATACTATATATCTGTGATACTAGACAGGAACTTCCGTTGGGAAGAAATTCCGGAAATACAACATTTCCTTCATGCTACTGATGTTCATGATGCTGTTAAGTTGCAACAGCAACTTGGGTGATATAATAAACTACCCCTAAGCTCATGTTGTTAGCTTGATAGGTTGAAACACAAAAATCAGTCTCACTTTTCTGTGCGATTTGTTTTCATTTGGGTGCTAATTAAAGCAGAAGTAGTACATATTGTTTTCACCACCAATGACAGCTACAGTATGCGTTTGTGTCACATGAACACGGAGAAGTTTTCTTATGCTTCTGACCTTCCACTTCAATGCAATTATTCATTGCACAAGAAGTTAAAGCAAGGAACAGATGCTGTTACCAAAACAGAAGAATATTGGAGGCAAATGTAGTGCACAGCCTGTGAAACCAAATATGACTGATTTTCATTAGCAGACTGACAATTTAAATCAATTTTTTTTAGAAGTGCAGTATGTAGACATTACTCATCTTACCTGGTTCAACATTTTTCTGCACTAAGCACCACATAAAACAGTAACATAACATTTAGAAAACCCAATGTTTTCCGAAATAGCATCCAAAGTGATTATATAACTGTTTGAACATGCGGCATCATGTCCCCAGGGTGATACATTAAACAGTAAGAAAGTTGTAAATCATTATTTTAAATTTTCAGTTTAACTTCTTTTGTAGATAATATCCCAGCCAGAGATTCAGTCCCTTGGAGTCCACACAAAGGATTTTTAAAACAAGAAAAACCACACAAAGTTTAACACTATTGAGAATGTTGGGGTTTTTTTCAATAGGAGGAATTCTATTAGACATGACAATGATGTTATGACTTCATAAGTGTATTCAAATCCTAGCTTTGGACATCTCAAGATCTGACTCAGTTTTTCAAAAGATGTCTTGCTTTGGATCACATCAAAACTACAGATATAATATACCAAACTAAATAATAACCCAAACTTCAGGATCTTTGACTTGAAACCATTTCTGATATTTGGACAGCAATCTACCTGTGCATCTCTGACAGTGATTACCTGGGAACCATCACTAATGAACCACCTCACACAGCTCACAATAGCTGAATTAAGTCATATTGATTATGTCAGCACCTACCCATATTCATACTTTAAAGCTTGTACAGCAAGTGTATTTGTGATGGAACAGCAGTAATGCCCATGTGAAACACTAAGGAAACATAGCCAGCACAGATTATACCAAATTCAGTAAGAAAAGCAAATGACAAAGATTCAAGTTATTGCTACTTCATATTTGACTTTAAAGTGGAAAAACACCAATTGCTTCTCATCAAGGAGAGCTTCAGCATATATCCATCCACCTACACAGCTGGATACACATGCTAAAAGTGCAAATGGAAACAAAGACACTAAAGATGGAGCAGTATGAGCAATAAAAACTTTTCATTCTGGCCCAGTCTACTGAACCTCACATTGCACCCAGAAATTTGGAAATATGACTTAGTCATTATTTCTGTGTGAATCTTCAAAAAAATACAGATCTCCCAACTCCCATAGCCAGGCCAACCATAAACTAAGGAAGTAAGTCCCTGAAAATTCTTGGTACAGTGTTCTTTCATTACAGCACTTGGATGACATTACTTAACTGACAGCATTTGAAAGTCAGTATATTTTAAAGGAGTATTTAGTTCTCTGAAATATTTTGCATTGTAATATTTGCTGAGGTATAGGACTCTGACAGTGTTGAAATCATTCCCACTTTCTCTGTAAATCATAACATACCCACATCAGTAAGGTCAATAATCAAAGGTTGGGGTGGGAAGTAGAAAAGGTGACTTATTCCTGAAGCATTAAGAATTTTAAAACACAGTAAGTGAAAACAACACAGCTCGAAAACAGAAAGGCAAAAATGCAGACACAGAAGTGAAAATTCATACAAGCCTAGAATAATTAATCTAATTTTAAAGGATGATGACAAGGGAAAAAAACGCTGATATTTGAGCATGACTGTCTTCCAAAATCTTTGTTTTAGGAAAGAGGAATGCTGAAGGCATAAGACTCCTCCCAAAGGCAGAGGGCAAAACTATTATATTACTCAGAGAAAATTGCTCCTACCAGCAGTTGGACTGACTGTCTCTCCAAAGAGTTTCAAAAATTTCTCTTCAGCTGAAGCACAAGAGATGTTCATAAGCATGGATAAAACATACACAGTCATTGTTTTGTAAATCCTGATAATATCTGTAGGCTCATTCACACTCCCATAAGTTATACATGCATCACTGTAAGGACAAATAAATTGCAGGGTTTTGTACAAAGAACTCCCACTTCCCTCTCTCATGCTGTCTTTCCTACTTCATACTACCCTTGTGAAACTTATTCGAAGATTCCTGACCTTTCTTTGCCATCTTGGTGCCTTTCTACTTTGACTGTCCTTTGTTCCTCTTAAGGGACACAGATGACTTCTATTAATACTGTAGTGTATTTGATGCCTGAAAGACAATTGGTATAGCAGAAAAAACAAATGCATTGTACCCAGTTCAGAACACAATAGTTTAACTGAATTCAAGATTTACCACCGCATGTGGTATATCTGTATCAAATTACTGGTACTAAGTTGAAGTCACATTTTCCAATATAATCACCATTTCTTAGGTAGTGCCAAGTCTTCAGCTGACCCAGGACATTGAAAGTGCTTGCATACCTCCCACAATTAGGTTGCTTGGGAGTTTTTCATTTGTATTTCTTTCTAAACAGCATGCTTAATTCTCTTCCTGCAGTAAGCAACTGAGACCTCATTTCCATAAGTATACATGGCAGCAATGTCAGCTTAATAAAGTTTCATCTTCAACACTTACAATGACACACTACTGCAAGCTCTGGATTAACGTAGCTACCTTTAATCACCTATGCTTGTGACCAAGTATGCTTAACATAAAAACAAACATTTATAAGTAACTAAATCATAGTATTGCCTCTCCTAGAAATCTTGTCCTCCTTTTACAAGGAAGAGAGTGGAAAGCATATAAAGAAAGTTGTGTTTAGTCTTATTCAGTTCAGAACCACTCTAACAGATGCTTTAATATGTTCCTGCATGAACCACTAACTAGGGAAGAAATTTATAACTGAATTTCCAGGCAGTGATAGAATAAATATTTTCTCCATCAGGACATTTCTGTGAAACCAAACAGAATCTACATTTTCAGTCAGCATATTGTTTTATAAAAGAAACCATCTTACCCATTTTTAATGCAAATATATACCAGCAATAAGATTAACTGCTTAGCATCCAGTAATTGAAACTGGAGACACAGTATTTATTCACTCATGGGAAAGGAATTACCTAAAAATTTCTTGTCTACAAGGTATTATTACATCAATTCAGTTTTCATGGAAGTAGATCACGACAACCTGCATAAGTGAAAGACAAAGCCCTTTGTCTTAAATTTACTACATGATGGAATGTAGCACCATTCTTTCGTTTCAGAATTTCAGACAATGAAATATATTCTTAAAAGCACTTCAGACATTAGAAACCATAAATTAAACTGACCTATTGTGTTTGGACATGCAACCATCATTTTAATACTAGTAAATTCATATTTTATCCTTGCTAAAATTCATTAGAAATTAATTATTTGGCAACAACTAATTTTAAAGAGCAGCAGAAACAATTTTGTAAAACCTCACCTGCAGTCAAATTAAAAAAGTAAAAAAAAAAAAACGAACAGTTACACACATTAGCACAGAACTTGCCCAAGTTCCAAAACTTGTAGAAGCTGAAAGTGTAATAAAGCAGTTAAAGAGGATTGGCTAATTTAGAAAGAATAGTTCCATCTAGGGTTTTCACAAACTTTTAAGACAGATTTAGAACAAGATAAAAGGGAAATATACAAATAGATTATTAGGCAATAAACATCTGGAATAGAGGAGCACAAGAGTCATGGTTATCTTTTCCAAGATGCAATTTTGAATCTGATGTTATTCTCATTAAAAAGTGAACTTTCTTATAAGTGTTCCTTTTAAACCTCACAAGTTACCACAAAACAGAGCTGTTGTTCACCTACTCAGCATGCTTCAATCAGCTCCACTTGCTTTCCCTCACTGTAAATACTGAGTTAATAGAAGGAATGAAAAAAAGGCTCTCGGGTACTGTTCAGTGAGTAACTAAAGCCAGTCCAACAGCTCCCTGCTAACAAAAGGAGCAATTACACTTTTCTCATCTCCCAGCTTTCCCCCCATGCACTGAGCTTCTTGTTTAGTGAGCCAGTTATTCATCACCACTGCACACACAAAAAGTTAGTTAAGGAAAAGCTCACTGTCAGTTTAGCATGCTGAATTAAATGACAAAAGAGTTATATACCATATACTGTTTCCAGGACCCTAGTCTAGAAGCACATGTGATTCTTTGTCTCAAATTGTTTAAGTAAGATTTAGCCAGCACCACAGAGACAGTTTTACATCAAGTCAGAATAGAAAATGGGAAAAAAACAAGTCCATCATATAGTATTTTGTATTACCATAATTTAGCAACCTAAAGACAGCAGAAAAGTCACTTATGATCTGGCTTTGATAGTATGTACAAATACAGAAATTCTTAAAACTTCAAATATGGGTATACAAACAGAACACCACAACAGTAACTAACAACAAATGATAGCATGGAGTATCTGCTCAGGAACTCTAATATAGTTGCAGACACCCATACCAAGTGACAGCAGTTTATTGAGAACTTGGATAACAAGCAAGTAAAATATAAGACTTCACAGGTAACTGAGACAGTTCCTAAACAAGAAAGTCCATATTCTAGAGAATTATTCTAACATATCATTGACATATCAGCAATACCATGAAAAAAGCCTTAGAGAACACCAAGGACCAGCAGGTCCATAAGGCATAGGAAACTAGGAGCCAAGCTTGATAACAAGGCTAGAAAAGCACAGACCCACAAGCTTAAGCCCACAGGACCCAAGCAACGTAGACCCAGGAGCAATAGCCAGGAGTCCAGGCCATCAGATTAATTTACAGCAAGAAGACAGATTCACAGGCAAGCCAGGAAGGCAGTCCCAGGCACCAAGGCTCATAGCCAAACCATAACTGAGGACAGACAAACTTACAGCACAGCTCAGACCATCACAAAGTGAAGGCCCAGGCCTGGGCTTAAATAGAGCTCCTGGGCAGGGGGTGTGGTAAAGGCCCCAGGTGAGTCTGGTCAGGGTCATTTAGGCCCGTCAGGGCACTCTGAGTCCCCACAGGTTTTAGGAACAAAAACAAAGGAAACAAAAGGCAACAAACCCACCAAAGTCTTTCTAACATAATTAACCACCTTCCTAAAAGCAGACTGTTTCCCATGCTAACACAACTGGATACATTATTAATGCATTTATGTAAGTCTACTGTCTGCAAAGAAAATGGATTTCAAATTTCATAAAAATATTTCAAATAAGGATGAAAGATTGTTTTCCTTATAGCATTGAACCTAAATATAAAAACCAATTATCAGGAGCCAAAGGTATACTGACTAGTGGATTTAGCAAAGCAAGTACCTGAAAAAATGACAACCTGAGTGCAGGTTAATGCTAGCTACGTTAATACAACTGTTTCACATATAACTCATTCTTAATTAATTACCTTCTGATTCAGTACTCAGTCTTTGTGCCATCACTATATTACAAATATTTGTTTGCAGAACAATGTCTTTTACTGATCTCCTATCAATAAAAACTGTAAGTTACATGATCTTATCTGAAGTTTTCAAGTTAAGACTCAACGATATATACAATCCTGCTCTAACAATCAGTCTAAATGAGAGTCTGACATGAATACTTTGTGAATGTGTGAAGAAGTGATATAGTTGTTCTGAAGAAAGCAATATAACCTATCACAAAACTTGAAAAAATCAAAAAGAAAATCTACCTATCTGAACCACAGGGAAGAAGAGAGAGAAAAAAGTACAATACATAACTGTTGCATGGAGGAAGAGAAGTCTGAAAAAAAGTCTTAAACACTTTTCAAGCTAAGTTCTGGGTAGGAAAACAGATCTGCTGAACAGCTATATTCATATCCAAGTAGTTCAAGTTTTGCTCCTGCTCAACCAGCTCTTCAAAGCAGGGTGGCAAGGATTCCTAGAGGCTTGGGGAGAATCTCTGGGTAGATTCCTGGAATGTAGGAAAGTTCCTACAAAGCACATAGAGAACTCCTAGAAATACTTCTTCTAGAAAGACTTTCTAGAAAGCACAGAAGAGATTCCTGGATGCACTTGGAAAATTCCTAGAAAGCATGGGGAACATGCCAGCTGACCAGGAAAATTCCTAGGATACAGGAAACGCCTAGAAAACAGAAGAGAAAATAGAACATTCCTAGAAAGCCTTGGCAGAAATCTCTACAAAGCAAGGAAGGAAAACTTCAAGAAAACACCAAGAAAATTCCTATCAAACCTAAGGAGAATTCTTCAAAATTCTTTAAAAGCACAAGGGAAATGTCTAGAAACCCAGTGTGGGAATTCCTTGAAAGCATTTTGAAAAATCCCTAGCAAGCTGCAAGACAATTGTACATAAACTATATGCTAACCTGCATAAGTGCTGTGTGGGATTTTCTATGAGGGAAAATGTGAATACAAAACTTGTACCTAATATTTTGTTTGCCTGAAACCAATTATTTTTATAGAATTCTTTGCATAATTTAAGAAAAAAAAGTGTGATGCTTTAAGAATGTGCCTTTAAAAAGAAAAAACTGAGAGCAGTGGTCAGAAATAGACAGAATAAGCGTGCATGACACCTCCTCTCTCATACACTCCCGGTTCCCAATGATTGCAGCTTGCAAAAGTTCCTGACACCAGCAGGTGTGTGGGTCTTCAACAATCCTCTATGAGCTCTCTTCTCATGCAGCTGTCTTCAATCCTGAGGAGTCTCATGAACAGCATCCTTTTCTAAGAACTTGTCTTGTCCCCTCTTGCACCTACATGCCATTTTGCATCCACAGTATCATTCAATGAAGTTCTACGACCTATTACTCACCATGTGATAGATAACCTCTTTTTCTTTATTTTGAACACAGGTCTGAGTAGCACCAGTTGTTCTGGCATGCCTTAAAAGAGGCATTTCCTATCCAAATTACAGTTTTGCAAATCTCTTCCACAGCCGTCTCAAAGTTTTCTTTCTGTGTTGAGACACAGCCTACTTTTAGTCATTCCTTGCACTGAAGCTGCTCCGTACCTTTGATCATTCTTGTTGCCTTTTCTGAACCTCTCCCAGTTCTAATACAGATTTTTGGGGAAAGGAGATCAGAAGTACACACAATATCTGATGTACAGGTGAACCACAAACTTAAACAGTGAGACTGAGATGGGTTTGGGGTTTTTTTCCTCTGTTCCTTTTTAGTTAATGCTAACATTTGACTTGCTTTTTGCACATCAAGCACTGAGCTGACATTTTCATGGAATCATATATCCTGATGCTATAAAAGTGACCCTCCCCTTTGATCATGCTTTCCTTTGTGTATTAGTTCACATTTATGTATACTGAATTTTATCTGCTATTTTACTGCTAAGTGCTTCAGTCTTGTATGGTCCTTCTGTAATTCTTCACAGCCTGCTCTCATTCCTATACTGAATACTACACAAGGATCTCACTATTCCATATCCAAAATAAAATCTAGTGAACCACTGGATTATATATTATGCTGAAACATAAGCATCTCTAAGCAGTAACCAAACGGTGCTAAAGACAAATATTGACAAACTGATAATGTCCCTTCTTAAATTATCTGCTGTCCATTTTTCCCCTCTTGGAAAGGCTACAACCCCAAAGAAATGTCAAGAGAATGCAATATACAGCTGGGCCTCAAATGACTCCCAAGAAAATGTAGTGTCTTAGTATAAAAAAATTTTCTTGGCAACTTAAGCTAAGACAACTGAGTTTCCATTGGAAGACTTCAGGCACAGGCATGTTTTTTTCTGATGCATCTGCAGTGACGGCAGTAACTTCCCGTAAAGATGCAGCATGAATATTATTTAAGGTGCAGTAACTTCACTATAGCTTTCTGGCAGCAGGCAGAGATATTCCACACTCTTCTTCGAGAAATGCAGGGCCTAACCTCACATGCCTTGCATCCAAAATTCCTACTAACTGCAATGGGAACTTTTTCTGTGTAAAGATACAAGGCTGGATGTTCACTGGAAAATTAAGTAAACACATTGAGGGTGGCCCTCCCATAAAGACATGCAGACATACAAAAGCTCTTTCCACTCCTTTTCTAAGCATGTCTTCACAATTTATCTATGCAGTTTTGTTATAACCAAGCCTGGTGTTTGAAATGTGCAATATCTAGAGAAGTATAATACAGCATTTATACTTAGCCACAGAACCTCCACAAATACTAAATCCTGCCCTCAATTATATACATGCCATCTACTCACTTTGAGCTATTTTTATGTGATTAATAGACAAACACAGCACATTTATGATCAAAAAAGACAATGTTAAAAATACTGTTAATTTGACAATTTTAAATAAAAATTTCAGTTCTGAAACTAGATACAGTCAAACTTCAAAAAAATATAATCAGCTTAATATCTTCCTTACTTTGTATCAAGACACAGTTTATTTTGTGAGTTATAATAATTGGGAATTTCAAACTTTTTTTGTTCTACCAAAACCCAATACTTATATACAAAAGACAAACAGAAATGTTCGTTCTTTTTAGAATATTATTAGATTATTGTTCGTCTCCTTAAAAAGAAGTTAATCTGGCCCACTAAATATGAAAGCAAAGAATAAAGGAACATTCTTCTCCAGAAATAAACAGCAACAAACCCAACATGAAAAAGTTGAAACAGTAATGAAGCTGAGAATTATCTGAACACTCACTGTGCTGGTTTTTCAGTTTCATATTAGAAACAGAGTGAAGACAATGCTGGACAATATTTGATTTGATGACTACTCCCTTCAAAGTATTAGATCTGAAAGGAGAAATACAGCAATTCTTGAAGATCAACTGCCATCTAGTGAATGGTAAGAAAACTATTTAAAACATTATTTATATCTTTTGACAGTTTAAGCTAGATTATTGGTGGAATACCTTTTTGCCATTTTGTCACTGTTAATTTTGGGGTCTGTAAATGATTCAAGAGCATGGCTATTAAAAGGTATGCATTCCAAAGCACAGCAATGTCACTCAGCAATGTTTTCCATTAAAATATATAAATAAGGTCTGGGTCCCACAGTTTGCTCCAAAAAAGCCAATCTTGAGCACTTCAAAAGGTCATGTTAGAGTTTTTTTGGGCTCCACCTCCTTATTGTAAAATGAACTAAACTATAGGTGTTTTAAAGTAAAATATTGGCTATTACAACAGTATACTACAGTTAAAAATTGAAGAAGTTGAAGTTAAAATTCACTGACTGAGATGTGCACATCAAGCAACAGTATCATAGGTTTTGTGTGTTATTTTTATATGTATGTATTATACTTAGTAACAAACTGATGTATAGGGAATTAGAATAAAACAAAAAATATTAGCGGAGTGCATCAACACTGTGAAATTAACTATTCTTATGTAAGACTACCGTGTTTCATGAATTAGTACTTCATTCCCATTTCACATTTTTGTGAAACAAAGTATTTTATTCATATTTCAGAAATTCCTACTGGTAGATACCTGCCAAGCAGACTGGTGGCTTTGTCTTGTTTTCCCCTAAACTATCACCTGCATTTCCACAACCAATGTGATGACATAAGCTGCAACCGCCACTGATAGAGGTCATAGCCTTCCTTCCTCTTCCAGCTGCTCATTTCAAGCCATTTTTTGCACCGATACAAGCATTTGCATGGCACTGCAACCCATAAAATGAACATTTACTGCCAGTTAACTAACTCACCAAGAAAAAACAAAAATAGTACTGCACCAAACAAGCTCATAATCTTTGCCATACTGATGTTTTTCTAATTAAACAGAAGGACAAGGATTATATAATGAAGCTGATGAAGGGTGGAACGCCTTCTTTTACTGCCTAAACTGATCATTCTACTATTATAAACAAAAAGCAGGAAGGAAAAGAGACTGTTGATGTGCTACTTATCCACCTATATTTATGAAAATCTGTATCAAAGTAAATTTTTAATTGGAAAAATAGATTAATTACTGCAAAGCAAATGCACTTGTAATTAAAAAAATCAGCCGGAACACCTGAACTTGTCCTTACTAAAGCCAACAGAAGCTCGAATCAATAATTCTAACAACTATTATTTTGAATTCTTTGTCACTCAAGAATAGATTTGCAGGTGTTTTCCTTCTCATAAGAAATCAGATTTTCCAGAAGTTACAATAAGTCTGTAACAAACAATTATATATGCATATAAACCACAGAGCTCTATTCAAATACACACTTTTCCATACTTCTCTTCCCTAAACACAACTTTTTAAAACCAAGGAGAGAGCCTACCACTTACAGTTTGGAACACTGAAACTCAAATCTGCCATTTTAAACAGACCAAGTTTTTTGTTTAATCGAGTATGTACTGGAGGGCACTCATGTTTATGAGAACCTTTGAGGGAAAGAAATAAAACAAGAGAATGTGTTTATGAGACATTGGCTTCAAAATACATTCTTGTTCTTGGAATGAAAGCTCCCTATAATCTTTTGCCTGTACATTCTCTGGACAGACATTAGTCTGTCCCACACCAAATACCTAATAACTCTGCATATTCCATATAAGCATTTGCATACATGTGCAGTACAAAAGCGTGCTATGAAAAGAAACATGAAGTAAATATCCAGGAGAAAAGGAACAGAAAATAAATACTGGAAGGAGAACGTCTGGTCATGAATTGAAAGGAAATAGAACATAGGCCCTTTTGCACAAAATCAGGCATAAAGAGGAGACCTGCTGGCCTTCATACTGCTCAGCCCTACACCTTTCTTCTGAGTTCCTACTCAGCATTTAAAGTTAGCTGAGCCAGCCCCATTAACACTGCCTGCTTTTGTTTATATGGCTTACTAAAATATTTTTTGTACAGCCCTTGGTTCAATAAGGAATGTGATTAAGCAGAACACCATCAAAAAGATTTCCTTATGCTTCCCCTCCGGAAGCCTTCAAAATGCATGCTGGACAGCTCTGCGCGGTCTGTGGACATAAATATGCTTTGAGATCCTAATTCTTGTACGTACGTGGTCTCAAATGAAGTCTGTATATATTCAGTACATGCATACCTTTACATACAATGAAGAATAAAATCATGCGCCCACTAAATGTTATAGATCGTGATTTATCTTGTATCCCACAGTGCTGACAGATCTCCTGGAAGGTTTTTGTAGCAGTACTGCACAATTCATGGCACAATTTAAGAAGGTGGTAGCCCAAAAAAGTTATACAATTAATTTTTCTTAAATGCTGACTGAACATTTGTCAGAGCAACATATTATTAGAGTTTTACCAATTCCTGAATGAGTATCTCTGTCCTAATTACTGGTATCAGCAGATTCTCAGACCAGTTTGTGTGGCCCCCTCTTGTTTTTCTCAACCAGCACCTACAGCTGACTCAACCCCAACTGCTGCTGAAGAAGGTGTTACCCTAAATCAAAGAAAGCACTGACAGGAAACAGAAAGGGGAAGCCCAATTTTTGGGAACATATTTAAGAAGCGCCAACCCGACAAGTGGGAGGTGCTGAGGAGATGAAATGAGTGAGGCGAGGGAGCTCTGCCAAGACCAGTTGTGTAGAGAACAAGCTGAGTGGCAATGAGGGGGCCAGTCCATTTCGTGTGTGGTAAGAGGGTGTAAGAAGCCGAGAGATGGCTTGCAGCTGGGCAGCCCGTCACTAGGAGACAGCCATCACCTCAGGCACGGGGCTGCTCCAACGGGAACGCCCTCGGCGGCGCCTGAGGCGGGAGAGCAAGGGAAGGCGGCGTTCCCTCCCAGTGCGCGTGCTCCGCTGTGGCGCATGCGCGGGTGGCGCTGCCGTAGCCGGTCAGTGTGGCGCGGGCTG
>VWZZ01004901.1:1620804-1640066 GCA_013399095.1 Psophia crepitans | reverse complement strand
CGTTCAGGGGCTCTGCTGGGCGTATATAACGCGGAGAGCACGCTGCCCCGGTGCTGGTGCCCTTCGAAAGCGCTTGCCGGTCCTTCACTCAGCCAGGTAACGGAGGCGTCGTGCCCTCCCCCCCGGGGCTGGCAACCGGGAGGGGGTCCCACAGCCGTGGGGGGGTCCTGGCCCGGGGTACGGTAAAAGGGAGCCGTTTGTTCCAGGTCCGCAGACGCAGCGAGGATGACCACGAACTTCTTCCAGATGCTAAAAGCAAAAAAAGAAGTAAGTTTGCCGGAGACATTGGTTTTGCAATAAGCCCCTTCGGGGAGGGGATGCCGGCTGGCTCAGGCAGGTGCCCGGGGGTCGCTGTTTGGCAAACAGCACCTTGTAGGGGAAGTCATGATAGCAAGGGACCTTGTAAGTTGAAATTCATGCATTGAGATATAGTAATATAGAGGTAATATACCTTAACCGGTAATCACCTTAATTCCTTGCAGCTCCCTCTCCCCTTACTCGTGGCTCTGTAGCCAGAGCACTGGTTCTTAAACTCTTTTCTCTGTTTTATGTCTTTCAGCTCATTCCCCTGGTTGCAGTAGTGTCCTTTGCAGCAGTTGGGGCGCTCTCTTTTTCTGCCTATTCCATGTTCAGCAAATCTGATGTGATGTAAGCGAAATACTTATTGCTTGGAGTTTACCCTAACCTTCTTTGTTCAACAGAGGGGTTTGACCATCATGTTCTGCACCAAAAAAAAAAACAACCCAAAACCCCCCAGCATTTGATAATATGAATTTACAATATGTTAGTGTTTTAATGGTTTGGCTAATAATTGGACCTAATTCCTATACGCTTTAAGCTTTTGGGAATTTTTATATTTAAAGTGATTGGAATAGACATTTTAGCTGTCACAGTAAGAATCCCTGTCCTTTCTCTCTGTGTCTTTATTCCCTTTTGATTTATTTTTTTTTCAGCTTGCTTCCCTTATGATAACATTATACTTGAACGATGTTGTCTTGTTTGGTGCTTTGGAAGCTGCAAATAAAGCAAGCCGTCATTGATTCCTACCCAGAATTTAAAACAGAAATGCCCAAACCTGTCAACTTGTGTTTCAGGGAACTACTTAATTATGTGAATAGTTCTATTGACCATAGACAGCTCATATAAGAAAAATGTATGCAAGGTCACACCTTAAAACACAGTACCTGCTTTGCTTTGTCTTCTCTTAAAGCATTAACAAGAGTGGCAATCCAGAACCATGGGAAACTGTCGATCCTAACAAGCCTCAGAAGGTAATTCATACAAATAACATAGTCAGTACACATAGCATATATTTCCAACACAATTAATAACTTTATTTAAATGTGTAAGAACTAGCAAAATACTAAAGAGGAAAAAATGTAAAGCTGACATATACCTATTTAAAAGTGGAACTAATTGTTTAATTCATTACTTTATGTAAGTAATCTTTCCTGTATTACTTAGTGATAGGGATTGAGCTGTTACATTCTAGGTCCAATCCTGAATTTGTGGCATTTGTCTGGTTAGTCTTGGTTCCCCCCTCAACAACCATTTACTCAATTCCATTGGTAACAGTGGAAATTTGGAGTACAGGGGAAGTGCTGTTTACCCTTGCCTTGTTCCTGAATTATAAAATTAAGAATGTTTTTGAGTACTGCAGCCTGAAAGAAAAAACTCTTGGTTTAGTAGAGCATCTAGGATAAGGAAAAATAAAATTATTTGGCAGTATTATTTACTGAATATCCAAGTGATTTTGTTCAATAAATTATTAAATACTTCATCAGTTGCTATTTTTGCTTACTTCTGAAAGGTAAATGTAAAGCTACTGGAAATCCTTCTTCACTGATAATTGATGTATGATACGGGGAGGAATGGGAGCGGAGTAAAGGCTCGCCGGGATTTTGCTAATTTCTTTCATATTTTCCTTTGGATTTCTTCCAGCTATTAACAATCCATCAGAAATGGAAACCCATAGAAGAGCTGGAAGATGTCAAAAAGCTCACGAAGTGACAAGTTTCTGTTGCCTCAAAAAGGTACCCTATGAATCTAGTGGAATCACTTCTGCACAGACTTGACTACTGAAATCAGTGTGCGGAAATGCTTCTGCTACATTTTTAGGGTCTCCCTACATTTTTTGGACTCTGGATGAGAAGTTTCATGTTGCCTTAGAAGTTGGCATACAACATCCACACAGTCCAAAAATCTGTCTCAAATACTCATTTTCAGTAGGCATTTGATGTCAGACATTGAATATTCAGATGGTAATTATAGATGGAAAAAGCCTTCATGCTTTTTGTAGACTTTTGCTTTTCTTAAAATACATTTTGTAATTTTATATATTTTAATAAACATCTGTTAATTTTTTTCCAACATTCATGGAAATTCCATATATGAAGATGACCCAAAAGCCCTTCTGAATTGGGATTCCTCATCTGGTCCCTCTCTATACTGTATTTCGGTGCAGTATACAGACCAAACAGTCATCGTAGCCAGAGGATGTGTTTGTACGGCAACATATGTGGCTGTAAAGTATACTTGCATTTGTTTCCTATGTTAGATGTGATGACAGTTCAAGTCAAAGCTAATGTTCTGCTGATAATAGTAAAACTTACACATGTGCTTACTTCAACCCACTGAGTCCAATAGGTTGTTTAAGGGTATATTTGAAACTGCAGGATTGAAACTTAAGAATTACACATGGCTAAAACGGAATGGGAAATGAGAACTTCTGTTCTATTTAAATACATTGTTCATGTTTAAATTTAGAAGAAGTTACTAGAATTAGGAAACTTACATTATCCAAAACTAGTTGCATAATGTTAATTTCTTCTTTTTCTGTAAGGCAGTTGATATGCAAGGTCAAATTTACTGCACAGTTCACAATTAAACATTTCTAGATACATGCTATTAGGGACATCTGTTTTAACAATGAGAAAATAACAGATTAAAATTAGGAATGACTCTGTGAAGAGACAATTCCTCTTTAAGCATCTGTGTGTTTTCTTATGGATTGGCCAGGAAAAGAATGTAATGGGCAGACTCCCAGTAAATTAATGAGGCAATATATGCATCCAGTGCTAGAATGATCTTTCATAAATATTTTCTATACGTGGCCTCTTCCAAGCAGTTTCCCAACATATGATACAGTTTCTCTTACAACAGATGTTCAGAATGCATATTACTTTCTGTGAGGAAGAAAGCAAAAGTGAAACAACTGCTAATTGGAAAAAGTCCGTGTAAGTACGTAATAGAGAAGTGGTTTAGGTTATATTAGTCTGCTGCAGCTAAGACAAAAAAGTTAGTAAAGCTGTCCCCCAAATTTTAAGGTAGCTTTGCTTCAGAAGCTTTATGTTTTCTTCAGTGTTATTGATGTTGAAGGGAAAAAAACCTTAATGTTATTTTATCCCAAACTTGTGTGCAGATGCAGCATAAATATTTTTTTATCAAGTAAGGATGACTCAGCAGCATTTATGTTTAAGAGTGAGAGGAACTATAAGACTTCAGAATACATTCTTAGCTTTTATTTTAAGGAATGACATTACAAGATGATTTGATAGCATATAACCACAAAAATCCAGTGCTCTGAGGAATACAAGTTTTAAGTATTTTAATAGAAAAACATTTTTAAATATTTTCTTTAAGTTACTCTGTATTTCCATATTTTACTGGACTGTATATAAAAAAAAGTGCTGTGCTCTGGGTTGGTGCATGAATTAAATGAGTTTGTTCTTCAGTAAATCACTTGTATGCTCTTTAAATACTATGACCTAAGTATCTGTCAACATTGGGGAAATAAGTGCAAGTAATTTTTATGTTATTTTTGTACTTAACTACTTTTCAGCAGTGTCTTTCAGTAGCACGTTAAGCAATGTGACCGCCATCAGTCACAGGTGGTTGCTTCTCTCATCCTGTGCTGAAGCATAACAGCAAAGGTAATAGGATGTTTTACTTTGTTAGCGGATCTTTTTGTTTAATACAGATTTGTGGGGAGGGTATTCACGTAACGTGAGAAATGAAAGTATTTTTCTGCACTTCAAAAAGATCATGAGTATTGTTGAAGTTCTTGGGACATTTTTGTGTGTTCTCAAACTGTCCCTAAAGGTATTGTCTCCTGCACGGATGAGTGTTTACTTGTAAGCAGAGCACACCAAGAGCAATTACTGTATATCCCCCCAACTACTCAAGACAAATCTAGAAAGTAATATACAAATTATTTCCTTGTTCTACAGACATCACAGTTAAGACAGTAAAGATTTAATTGGCTGAATTTTATGAGAACAGTAAGACTTTCATGTCCTGTGTTACGCAAACCCATGACTTTTTATTCCACAGACAATTTAGAAGCTGTTGAAATAAATTTAACAATGTTCTTTCTTCTCTTCATTCTGTTCTCTCCATTTTCTCTCCTACTCTGTTTTGGTTGTTTTGGGTTTGTTTTTTTTAAACAATCACTATCTTTATTCATCCTGTCTAGTACTTTTCCATGAAACTATCACTTCCAACTTTCATATTAATTACAAAGTTTAATTAAAATGCTCACTAGGTTGTTAAATTTTCAAATATAGATTAGAAAACATTAGAATTGGTCTAATGGCTCTAGTCACCATTAAAAATGCATCATTAGAATCTAAAGTCATGCGTGGTTTCTGTAGCGAAGAGTAACAGAAGAGAGGGGCCTGATGCAGTCATTAAAGGAAATTGTTCATCCCGCAGTTGTCATCTGTCTCGCTCAGTGCAGAGGGTTGTTGGCCTTAGGACTAGCTGTAGAAAACAACAGTGATGGGAATGATTCACTGGATATGGCCAATATTTGGTCTTGGACATTTCCCAAAAAAGCTTTCAGATTAAACAAACATGACCGCGTTACTCAGCACGGTGTGAATTTGCTGGCCGAAGGCATCACTCTAAGCACATCCCTGCCGTACGGGGGGCAGACGAGATAACACGGTCACGTAAAAGTGTAACTGAAATGGGAATTAAAAAGCAGTAGCGAGGAGGCGGGCTTGGGCAACTGCGGCTGGACTGAGTAACTGTTGACTTCCGGGCGCTGATGCGAACAGAGAGCAGGTGGATTGTTTGCTGAAAGCTATCTCCCATCATCAAACTGCCCTCACTGCTAATTGCGCCCTTCAAAGGAAGTCCAAAGAGTGAGCAGACACCCAGTCCAAAGAGCCGTTCTGGGGCGCCTCACCCCGATCAAAGATCACACACCTTTACAGCGCACTTCATGGAGGCTGTACCAGCCCCATTTATGCTGTACCTTGGCCCGATGACCAAAGGATTTCCGTTTAATTAGCTTTTACTTTTAGATAACCTTGTTACATGTATGTTCTGGCTAGAGCCATCAATGGGGATGCGCTGTCCTTCTGTAGGGCTCATGAGGGACGTGCGGTCGCTCTAAGGGTCCCTCACCCAACACGGATCGCCCGGGGCCGTGACAAATTAACCCTTTACAAGTGAAAAGTGCCCCGCAGCCGTCACGCACCGCGCCCATTACCCGCTCCCTCCCATGGCCGTGAGGGAGCCCGCGGCTCCCGCCGCCTCCTTCCCGCCGTTACCGTCTCCCTCCGCGGCCTCTCACGGGAGGGGGCGCCGGGCCGCCCGCGGGGGCGGGGGCCTTTGCTCAGCGCCTCAGCTCCCTTTTGCCCCGGCCGCCGCTGAGGAGGCCGGCCGGCACGGCTCCCTCGCGTCCCGGCAGCCGAGAGGGGTGAGCCCCGCCGGGCATCGCGGTCAGACCGCCTGTGTGACCACCCAAAGCCTGTGAGCCCTCAGCAGTGCTGGTGACTGCAGCGGGGAGGCGGCCAGAAAAGCAGGTACAAGCAAGCAAAACTTCCGCCGCGGGTTTTGCCGGTGTCTGGTTTCCAGGTGTGGGGTTAGAGGGGTTGAGCTCCCTTTCTGTGGTGGTGTGTCGCCTAGATATTCAGCGGTGCACCAGGTAAAGGATTTGTCTGTGTGGCAAATGGGGGGGTTGTAAGAAAACTGTCACTCTGGTGTTAGGGGGTGACAGAGCTTCAACTGATGTGGAGCTGTGTGAGCAAGCGAGAGTACCAGAAATAATGTCTGGACTTCAGGATATAGGCCGCATGCTGGCTGATGCTGCTAGTCTCAAAAGATTAATTTTAATTTAAAACTGTCATCTGTTGGCAATGGGAGCACACACAGAAGGGCTTGGTTTTGCTTTTGGCTTTCCCTTCGCATAAGGCTTCCAAGGTTGGGCCTAATGGGCCACACAGGTGCTGCGGGACGTGGCTGTGGCCCTCCCGCGCAGGGGGTGCTGAATGCTCCCTCGTTCACAGCAGGCCTCTGCCCCTCAGGCTGCCTGCCTGTAGTCCCCGGGGTGTGTCAGTCGGGTGTCTGGTCCTGGGCTCCTGAGAAGCCGAGCAGGGTGTGTGGCAGCAAGGGCCAGAGTCGGACTGCTGTGGTGCTGGGCCTCCTGCTGCCGCTGTGCCTTGGCGCTGGCTTGCAGGTGTGTGCCTGTCCTGGGTGACGATGCCATTTCTGCTGCTTTTGGCCAAGGTTTGTCCACTTGTAACATTGCCTAGAAAGTGTTCTGTATAAATAATTTAGACTTCATGATGGAGTATTTTAAAGATGAAGCAAGTCATCTTTGTGACCTTTTTTCTGTAAGGTCTGAAAAGTGTTTGTGTACATCTGTTAAAGTTCAGATAAACATGCTTCGAGTTTTACTAGCTGTCAAGCAGTAGAAAAATCAGTCTCTTCAACTTGAAACATTTGATCTGGACTATTCTAGACTCTGGTGTTACTCACTTTCTGTTCCTCACAGCCTCCTCCCTATTTTCTACTGAGACTCCTTTCCCTTGCTGACACATCTTTTCTTCCTGCCAAATCTCTGTTTTTCTGTCTTGCCTGCCAAAACAAACACATCAGAAAAACTTAAAATTTTCTTGGCCTAATTTATTTCTACTGTTACTACTAATTAGTACACCTGCACGGTGTTGTAGAAAATTATACACTTAAAGTGAGTAGATCAGAACATAACTAGGCTGGTGGTTTAAACTCAGCAATTAAGCAACAAAGGCCCTGCTTATAATGTTTGCCTTCCTTTTCCCTCTCCCCTGTTCTCCTTTGCTTTATTTGTGTTGATTGTATTGTAATAAATGCACCACAGGGATGATGATTTTTTACTTTTTTTTTTTAAAAAAGAAGAGGAGCCTTACTAATAAGGGTGCATAGTCCATAAACTTCAAGCAGAAGTCCTTAGATTTTCAGTATATGCATAAATAACAGTAAATACTTAAGAATTGTCCTTCCATTTGAAAAAAAAAAGAAATAGAAAACTTGGGTCGTATACATAAGCATGGTCTTTCAATAGACTCATACAAACATTTGCAGTTTTTCTTTAAATTTGTTAACATATTAACCTTATGTTGGTAGGTAGAGTCCATTCCACTGAAAGCCATCTCTTAATTATGCTACTGCAGAAAAATAAAGGCCATGTCTGCTAATAATATTATGGGAAACTGTTCTTACCCTCTTTATCAAAATATCCCTTGCTTTGAGTAAGGGCTGTTCTGTTACTGAAATTTGATTCATCTGGTTGTTTCCTTACAAGAAAATGGCAAAATAACTCATTTGTGTTCTGTAACTCCAAACGTGAAGAACTGCATAGAACTGTATTTCATCTTCAGAAAGGACTGATGCATGTTGTGCGGTGTAAGCGAGGAACGCCCGCCTTATCACCCCACGATTGTCACATGGATTGTTAACACCACAGTGTTTGTGAAAAGCTGGAGTTCTTTGTCTTCCTGTTTCAGTATTGTAGAATATGTGGATTTTTTTAATTGCAAAATTCATGTGAGGTCAACATGATACATTGACAGATGCAGTTTATTTCAATGCAGTTATTACATTGTCTGATATACAGAGAGCAGTGAGGGTAGCTGTGGATGCAAACAGATGAGCTGAGCAGTCAGAAAGCCACACAAGTTTGAAAACTTAAACACATTTATTTACACTTTAGAAGTTTTTCAACTTTAGCAAAACTTTCTCGTTCTTGATTTCCTGTTCTGTGACATTAATTGAAATAAATGTGTTGACAGTAGGTAAGTAACTGACAAACACCATCCTTTACCAGACTTGCTGCTGCTGCACAAACAAGGAAGTAAATGCAGAAAATACAGTTTAGTTGTAATCCCTGGTAATAACAGGAAAATCTTATCAGCTTGCCAAAGAAAAGCAAAGTCATCTACTAGTAATAAAACACTGATTCACTACATCAAAACAAAGGAAAAACTGTTTTTCTGTTTAGAGCTGTTAAGAATGTTTCTTTTAATGATGCATCTCCCCCTCCTGCTGTATGACTTCTTTTATAATTCAGTAAAGCCCGAATACTTTTTTAAATTACTCTTAGCATTATCCTGTCAATGCTGTTAGCGTTATTAAGTGATATGTTAGCTTTATGCTGCCTTTCATGTGTTTATTTTTGCCCTTGTGAAGTGCTTTGAATGAAAGATGTTATGATCAGAAAACAGGATTTGACTTAGACTGCAGTATCCACCTTACTCCCGAAAGCAGAAGTACACAGCAAAATCCTAGTCATAATGACTTGCAGTTCTGTTCATTGCCAAACTCTTAGCCATGGTTTTAAAATTACAATACGTCATACAAAGTAGATGTAAAAGAAAAGTAGTTTGAAGTTATGGGAATGTTTTTATACTGATTTCAGGGAGGCATGGAGTTAATAAAACAAAGCCTGTAGAGGTTGTGTGTATGTACTACTATGTGGGTTTTTTTAAATTCTCTCTCTTAAATGCTTTTATTTCTCTTAAGAATCAGGCATGTCTTTGCTCAAATTCCCATATGCGTATTAGTTCAAAGCAGAAGCTTTTGTAGTATGCAAAACAGGGTGATGTATGAAAGTTTCTGTTTGAGGTATGTGTTGAGTGTATCACTTGATAGGTGTGAAGCACAAAGGTATACACCCTCTGTAGGCAAATGCTTTAAATAAACAAAATTGCCACTGTAGTCGTAGAAGGATTCACTCAATAAAGAATCAAAGTGTTTGACCTTACTATAGGTTTTCAAAAATCCTCGCAGTTGTCTGTTTGGCTGTGCCACAGCTGTAACATACATTCCTCAGTAAGAAATACTAAAGGACAAAGGCATTACTGTAGCTAGAGATGAGCCTTTGTTGAAGCAATGTGTAATCAGAGTTAGGAAAATCAAAAGCTGAACCTATTGGACTTTTTCTTCTCTAAACAGATAAAAGTAAATACGCCAACCTAACAAGGAAGGGAGATGGGGCAACGCTCCAATTTATTTTTTTTTTTAATCTTAACATCAGTAATGAATGTGTGTGGTGTGGGCTAGATGGGTAAAACTTAAGAGAAAGCTTGAGAGAAGAATGACTATAAAGCCAGTTATCAGACATCCTAGTTGAACTGCACCACAGATCAACTAATGCTGCAGTCTATACAGAAAATTGGTATTGACTTGATTTGTGACCACCACAATTTGATCCAGAAATATTAGCATGCTCCATAGTTGGCTGCATGGCAATGTAATGGAGTCTGATGTTTTACAGTTGCTATCTGCAGTACCCACATGACCTGGCTTTATCTGTTTTCTTCCCTCCTTCCTCTTTTGTACACAAACACACCTTGCTTCATGAACGAAGTATGAACTCTTAAAAAAAGAAAAAAAAACTGCAGTGTGAATACCCTTGTTTAGCCATAGCAGTTGGTAGGCCTATTAGTAGGATTTAAGTTTATTATTACTCCTGCTCTGTGAGCTGCTTCTTTCTAGCTCTGACAGTTAAAATTAGGGACTACCTCTTTCCTCAGTTCTTCCTCCAGAGTAACTTCAAACATAGTAAGTCTGAGTGTAGAAGAATAATAATCTGATTTCATAGCTGTTTTACAAAGACAGTTAATAGATCTCATATAACGTGATATTGTGCATAGCTATCCACAGGTGAGCATATCTAAAATACATTTACAACTTACTGCACGTGGCCCTTTAACTTTTGATATGCACAGAGTTACTTTCCTTTAAATTTTCTGATATAACTTGACCTGTGCTCCGTGGCAAATCCAAGCAGTTGGGTTGCCTGAAAACCATCATAATTTGTTCCATCTAGGTTATATTTAAAGCAAATATCTAAGCAGAAAGCAAGCAGTGTGTGTAACTGGTTGGGCAATTTCCGTTTCAAATTGAAGGTGTGTGTCTTCTGCAGAAGCTTAGAAAATACAGCATTGCTTAATAGCTTGAAAAAATGACTTTACTGGAAGGAAGTTGTGGTTCTGAGTTCTTCAGCCTCTGTCATTTGTGTTTTCTTTCTGTGAAGCCTGTTCAACTTGGTCAAAAGACAACTTTATCCTAGCAATTGCAGCAGTGTAAACACAATGATATTCTACATTTATAATTGTATCTGCCTATTTTGAAACAAAATTACTTCCCTTGGTGTATGTTTGTGGTTGACAGTGTCATCAGATCCTGTATAAAAAAGCAGACAGTCAAGGATGTTTCAAATGCAAGTATACGTTGTCCTGAAAACATGAATTCAGAGCCCCAGAGAAGCAATACTTATTTCTGCAGAAACAAGGGGCTTGCATGATAACTTAGATTGTTTGCATTAATGAATTTAACTTGTTCTAATTGCATTGCCACAACTGATTGCTGCTCATGTAATGTTTTATTACATACTTGGAACTGGAAGGAGGCATTTGAGTGTTTTATTGCTAATATTTGCCTGTCTAGCCTTTAAGAAGTGTAATTGGTTAGCAAATCTCTGCCAGGTTTGTGCTTTTCCTTATTGCATCCATGATAAAGTTCAATCCCCAGTGTTATCGTTTGGAAAAATTAGGACTTTTTATTAAAACTTTTTTTTTAACTTACTAATAAGACATTTTAAAAACTTGTGACAAAATATATTCCTTTGACATACAGAAGTCTTGATAGTTGTACTCAGTACACAACTCTCCAATAAAGCTGGGACTAGTGCACCATCTTCTGGTAAACTTGGGAAAGGCCTTGAAGGTTGACAGCTCGGAAGGGAGAGTATTTATTTTGTGTCAGACCTATTCCGAGAGTGGGTTTGGGAAAAGGAACACATGAAATCTGTGAAAACATCAAGAGTAATTGTATGCCAGATTCAAATATGTAGCATCATCTTAACTACGAAAATGTTTGCTTATGGTGTTTTTCTCAAAAACTCTCTTTGAATTTAAAAGGCCAGTTCCTAGAATTAAATAGCTACTTGTATACGTTTACATCTCATTGATTTATTTAGGGATTTATTAGATCATTTCTCTGCATGTGTTTTGGGAAAAAAAAAACAGGAAAGGTGCAGGGACTTAGGTGATCTTAATGCACCTGAGACAAAAGCAAATTTTATGTCTGCTTGCCATCTGTCTGCTTTTAATGTATTCATCAGCTGAATCAAAGATCTCTCTCTATATCAGTACTGAGTTTAATGTGAAGCATGCTGTGGGCAGAGGGCATTAACTGGCTTCATGTACCGTCATGTACGGGCCAGTCACAATCCTGGAAAAACAACTTACCTGTTTACCAGGTATAATAGTAAAGAAATCATAAAGCAGTCATGATATGGATAAAATTATGCTTCTGTTTATGAAATGACTTCTTTTTCGTATGGAAATCGATGCCATGAAAGGTGTAAATGCTTCGTAACTGTAATAAAAGCAATTAAGTTATTTTGTCGTGTACATTTAGCACCGGCAGTTTTCAAACTGTGTGATACTGAGAGAAAAAAGCAGAAATGAAGAAAACATATAAAAGAGGAAAAAAATATTTGGATGTCATTATTTTACAGCTATAAGCATAGGAGGAGGGTATGCATGCATTCAAGAGCAGATTGCTGTGGTAGCTGGATAGCAGTGAATGGAAAGGATCAGTATTTATTGTAGTAGTTTCCAAAGTTGTGTCAGTTATTTTCCAGGATGTATGGAGCGTGTATGGTCCTTCACAGGGCATTCAGTCATGGAAAATGGAATGAGAAGAGGACACAGAAGGGGATTTGCCAGCTCTGGAGCACAGAGAGTGTTGGTCAGTGAACAGCAATGACTTGTTACAAAGAGCAGGAGGATGGTGTGAAGCTGGAAAGGGAGTTAAGGGTGAGGAAGGTGAAGGACTTTTTTTGGTTTTAAGGTAGAAAGAGAATCTAGACGCTTTCAGGTTAGGTCTTCCTTGTGAGTTGATGGCTAGGAGGTTTTTTTCATCTAGAGATCAAAGAAGAAACCGACTTTGGACAAGCCTGTGTTTGAATGGAAAAGGCATGCAAGTCGTTTGGGGGTGATTTGCACCCAGTGCTGCATGAAAAGCTCCTAGTGACCATGTAAGCAGCAGGTGTACAGGGTGCAAGCTGGACATAATGAGTGAAGCTGTGAAGACCTTAGAGTATTGCAAGAAGACAGTGAGAGAAGCAGAGAGCAGTGGCATAATGCAAAGTGCTGATGAAACATGACATTTCAGCTAGGTGAGCTAGCTCCTGGAGCAATGGAATAGGCTTGGAGCAACTAGGAAGAAAAAAGATCTCGGCGATGCAATGTTGGATGGATAGAGGGAAACGAGTATGTACAGTGGATTGTCCCTCCCTTTTAGATCTTGAGGGAACTTCTTATCTGACAATGGGCTAGCTTTTTGGAGTCTTGGAAGCTACCACAGTACATATCATGTTTAATTACCCAACAGCCTGTCTTAATATATTCTTTTAGTATCTGTAGAGGGAAATACTACTTAGCAGCCCTGCTTTCTGCAGCATCAGTGCAGTGTCCTCATGAGATTCTGCCAAAATACCTGAACAAAAGACTTACTGCTCATTAGTTGGTGGGTGTCTTTTGGGATTTTTTCATTTTATGTCAGAAAGCTACTTTTAAATGCCAGCCTGCTGCTGTTCTTAGTCATTCTGCCAATTGGGAGCGATTCTGCAAGAAATAGCAGATATGTACAGTAGTAAAAAAAAATTGAACGGATTCAGGTGTGGTATCTTAAATGGTAATTCTGCTGGTGTAGAAAGAAATGCTGTTGGTATTGAAAGGACTAAATGTCAATACAGATCAAAAAACAAACCAAACAAAAAACTTCACAAACTCAAGCAAGGAGAACATTCAGAAATAAAATACATTTATGTTAATTTTCTGGTTAGGATAAGAACATTTCAGAATAGAAGAGTGGAATGCGAGGGTTTGCAGTCTGCTTGACTGAAGGAAGCAAAAAAAAAAAAAAAAGCTTTATTGACTCATACGAGTAGGTTGTCATCAAAGCTGTATCCATGCTCCAGAAAAGGATGGGTGACAATCACAGATTGAGAGAGGAAAAATCTCTTCCCAACGTAGACTGTTAGAGGTGGCAGAATTTTCACAGGATTTTAGCTGTTGTCAGCAAGAGTATTGCAGTCCCTTTGGAAAGCAAGGACACTAGTTGTGGAAACTTCCTCAAATACTATGAGTCTCTTGATGAGAGAGAAATCCTGTCAAGTAAAAACATTTTAATTTCAAGCACGGGATTTTGTAAAAGGAAAGCGAGTGGTGTAAGAATATGCAAATGAAATAATCCCTATGTGCTAGAGAGCTGCTTGGAAAGACACTAGACCTGATTCTTATTTATATACTAAGGCTCCTTCCCTCTAAGTTGAAACTGAAGATGACCTTGCAATGTCTATAAAATAACCTGTCACCTTTTATAGACACTTGCACTTTCTGAGTACTGTAATTGTGTATTAGGTCATAAATTTCTGGTAGTTTATTTGCAAATCAGTGTTATTTTCTGAATATTTCTCTATCCTTATATGTAAGTCTACTAATTGTTTCTACTTGGTTATTTTTATAGTTCTGTTGTGCTCATTTGTTCCATCGCTAGAAGTATCATAAGCGATAATATACATATTCCTTTTGATGTTGATTAATAGCATATTCGGAAGAATACTGGATTCTTACATTAACCACTGCAGTGCCAGACAACCTGTGCCCTGAATAATTTATAAAGAATAAGAAAAGGATTAGAGGCTGCCCACACAGATAGAAATTTCTATGTGAGTTTAGTTAGACCTTTAAACAGGGCATGTATGCTTCAGAGTCTCCCTGAGATAGATGCATTGATTCTTTTATTCTTGACTCTCACTTCATTTTCTGTTGCTTTTTCTCTGAACTCCTTCCAGTCTATAGGCCTTGATGACAAGGGCTCCTCAAGGGTGAAACCTGTAGGGTTTCAAGAATGTTTTGCCAGTTGTTTTGTCACTGCTCCTTCACCATACTTTGTCAGCTTGTATTTTCTAAAGTGCAAATATTGCGTGGGAAATAACAAGACTTAATTGTTCTGAGAGAACATAATTAGTTCTATATACAGCATCTCCAAACTGAATTAAGCTTCAGTGTTCGGACACTTCAAAAAACAGCTGCTGCAACAAACAAAGATGATGACAAGAGACAGCAATACAAATAAATGTTTTATAAGACAACAGTGTGAAGTTTAATAATTGATTGAATAAAACCCACAATAAAGCAACACATTTCTGCTTTTTTCTTCAATTAAACAAATGTGTAGTAAATTCTTACAATAAAAAACTCCAAATACAATACATCTACTGTACTTCAACTTCTAATTACAGCAACTGTAAACCCCAATTTAATTAAAACCTATTTGAGTATTAGTATGTGCAAAATACCTGTTGGTTGGTTGTGGTATTTTTTTTTCCAGTAAGTTTGTAAGGATGGGATGCGCATTTTTCATGAACTGTGATATGGCTTAATTAGTGATAGCATTTGTATTGAGGCATTAACTTCCCAAGCACGGTGCTACTTTGCCTCTGAACTGTGTGTGCTTCCATGCTGTACTCAAGCATTCCCATTTCTTGCCAGAACAGATACAAACATAATCCAGTGTTAATGTGCACTTTGTCCAAATTAATACTGTGCTGTCAGTTTTCACCACTAAAAATTCATCATGTGACCCCTACCTGAAATAAAGGGGAGAAAAGAAGCCAACAGCCTGATGAATATGTGAAACCCTGGCAAGTTTCCAAACAGAAAATAGCTTAAGTATTCACAGCTGAATATCACAATATCCATTACTGGGCAAAAAAATTCCTTTCTGATCCACATACAGAACTGCTTTTTATGTTAGTGGAAGTTCTGCGTAAAGATTGAAGTATAGAGTAGGAAAAAAAAATATTTGAAGCCAAGATCTTTCCTGTCTACTGAACTTTGCAGGTCATGTTCTTCTTGTCCTTAGCTTCTTCAATGCAAGTAACTTCAGAAGCAGATGTAAATCTGAGCCTGGAGGTGTATGATAGCTTAGTGTTAGGTTTTGTTATCTTGCATACTTTCAAAGTACAGGGATTCCACCCTGAGGCTAAGCAATGCATTTTTGTGGCCTTTGAGGATGGATAAATAGCCTTTTCAAATTGTGTCATCTCTCTATAAATAAGAAAAGGCTTTTCTACCTCTGTACATTGTTATATTGTTGTCTAACACCATTAGGTTACTGAGCTTGCTTGAATTTTGCTTTATTTGTAAAGCTAAGTAGTGAGGGACTGCTACTGCAGTGGTATTCCTGCCAGGATACTGCCATACTGTGCTCAAAGCAAAGATGAAAAGGTCACAGACATCCGTGACCAATAGTACATACCTAAAACTTCTGCTCTCCGCTTTCTTGTTAGAAGATGCATGTATTTTGCATGTCTGCAGATTGTGTTTGAGAGTATATCCATGTCAAGCAGAGTTTCTATAATTTGATTTTTTTTTCTTTTAAAACAAAACAATCATGGAAAAATGACCAATTACAGGACACTTACTAATTATAATTAGAATGCATGCTAATCAACTGGCCTTTTAATGTGAATCAAATGTTGGTTTAATCATTCAAGATTATTAATAATAAATTTTTCTTACAAGTCAAAACTTTGTAAAATAAATAACCTGTTTCTAGCGTATAAACCCTATTCTAAAATACATTAAAGATACAACTCATCACTTAAAACGCTTTGGGTCCAGTGTTGAGTCTCCAGTTAAATACCAGAAGTCTGGGCAAAGATCTTCCTGTCTGGATCTCCGAATGCCCAGATTAAAGCTGACTTTCTGGTCTGGGTACAGTAAATTCTGTATTTTGCAGTGTTTTCAAAGAGACAGTTTCCAAAAGAATTCAACTAGCATTGATGTACAACAGTTTAAGATACTGTAAGAAAATCACTAATGCAAAAATACTGTATAATGAATTCAGGGATCATGGCATATTATGGAACCCTGGCATGATGAGCATTAGAGACTTTAACTGAAATACTGAATACTTGATGTTCCATTTGCAGTGCAGGTACTTTGTGGTACATAGTTATTAAAGGACAATATTGGACTGTAATTTGTGAGGTATCTGCAGAGCCACGTTGCAGTTTGTAAACAATAATCTGAAAACAGCTTTGTCTCAAAATCAGAATAAGTTGAATAAATCAGAACAAGGGAGAGAGTGAAATTCCTGTTTCATAGGGCAACCACTGCACTTCTTGCACCACTAGTTCTTCCTGCTGCATGTTACACGGTACAAATCCACATATTAATGGTTTCTATTTGATCATTTTCATTTTTCATTTATTGCTCTCAGTCTTTGACTACAAGATAAGGAATAAGGCAGCAGTTCCCAAAACATATGAAATTAGGCACTGGAACTCTGACAACTTGCGCAGGTTTTGCTCATTTCCTGTTTGTAACTCTGAAGCTGGACAGAGCACTTGTACATTCCAAATGTGTTCAGCAGCAGTTGTTGGGCCTTGGACTGAACTTCCTCCCATTTAGATGAACTACCAGGAACTGGAAAAATCAAGAAAATAATTGATAGAAATCGCTCATCAAGAAACCTGGACAATCTAATTGTTCTCAAATTTATCAGTGTTACCAACTAGAATAATCTTTGTTCACATTCATTTAATACTGTTCTGTGGTCACTATGTACTCTCTGTTATTTTACACCTGTAGGTCTATATCCTCTAACTAGAATCACATCTTGATAAAAGTGCGTGTTGGACACCACCCCCCAAGAAAAATTGAGCTTTCTTACTAAGAATTAATATTCATGGTACTGTTAGATGTCTAAATCAGCACATGTTTTCGCAAAACATACTTATTTTTTGTACGTCAGATTGTTCCACATTAGAACTTTACCCTGTCTTTCTGAGGAGAAATCTTTTCTTTTTTTCTTTCCCCCTTCCCCTGAAGAATCTGTAGTGGATGTTTCAGTATGAATATATTTTCTTTGCACAATTTTCATTTAGATTATGTCGCTCTGGGCCAATGGGTTCTATATTGTGCTCTACAAAACCAGTTACTAGATTTATTTTTTTCCCAGAATGGTATTTCCTGCTTCAACTTCAGTAACAATATGAAAGGGATTTCATCTAGAATTATGCTATACAGCAGTTTACCTAGTTGTAAGTGGACTATGGCAGTTGTTTTTCCTGCAGTGAGAGACCAAACATTTAAATCTTCTATAGAATAGACATCTTCAATTTTCATCAAGTCTTCCTTAATGCGATCCACATTTAAATGCCTTGGAACTCCTGTGATATCAAACACGAGAAAATTAATTGTCTTCTGCAAACTCTGTGGCCTTTAAAATGTCATGACAGCTCTCAATGTCAAAAGAGCTTATAATTTGTGCTGTTGGAAGTGATTAGCGCTTCCAAGTTATCAATAGAGAAGAATGTGCAAACTGGCATAGTAAGTTGTGGATAACTTCTGGATACAGAAGTCGTACAGGAATTGGAGTGCTGTCTCATGTAATTTGTCCTGTCCAGAATCTGCTTGCTGGCAATAGCCTGCATTAGATCCTTTAGAGTGATCTACTTGTGTAGACAACTTTTACTGCAGTTTCTAACGCCTAGTAACTGCTTAGACCAGATGCTAAGGTCAGAATAAAAAAAAATAATTTTTAAAAAAAAAGCAAGCTAGGGCCTGTCTCCTGCTATCTCCTGAAAAATCTCTCTTTAGGTAACTGGTATAATTTTCAAATGCTCATAGTAATCCATCTGCAGCGATTAACAGATATGGCTTCCATCTTACATTGTGGCATCTTAGCAGATCAGTGATTGCACTGACCAAAGTCCTTCTGGATGTAGTATTTTCAGCAGCTACAGCATCTCTACAGCTTTCCTACTCCACCTTAGCTGTACAAAACACAGAATGAAAATTTTATATTACCAACACTGGCTCAAAAACTAGTACAAAAATACTGAATAAGCTCTGTTTCTGAATAGTTTTGTTTCTATCGTAGCTTTTTCCTGCTTATCTTCCAGTTTTATGGAACTTGATTATATATACTATGAGGAGTTCAGCCACTTGATTCTCAAATTTCCTCAGAATTTTTGGATGACTCTTCTCTGAACTTGATTTTCCTTCTAGTGAAGGTTAATAGAAGATTATTTAGCTGATAACTAACTAGCTAACTGCCTGGTATTATTGCTACAGCTTTCTTTTCCCCAGGAAACATGGACTTAAACTTTGATATCTCACATCATGCTATCGATAGACTTCCATGCTGCCTTATAAATCTATATTAAAAGCTAAAATCTCTTTGTTTGTATTAGGTAGTAATTTAAGTTTTTAATTTAGCATTCATGTTGTAATGATGAAGCTTAAGCTAAAATTAATACTGAAAGCTGATACAACTCCAAGGACCCTGATGTTGTAGCAGTAGTCTTCGACATAAATGTAAATCCATTCTCTGGAGATCCTGAATTTGAGTTGGAAAAACTCTCTAGCATGCATACAGCCCACTTATCATCACTTTTAATAATATTATTAATTATGAGACTTTTATGACAAATGGTATACCTATGCAGACAGCTACAACTCAAACATCTTGGAATCTGATGCACCATTAGTTCATCTTACCTGTTTTTTTCAGCTAAATCTTATCTATTGCCTTGGAGCTAATTGAGGTTTCTTTAGAAAATTTCACCATTTTTGCCTTCTCTGTGAACTTTCCATTTTGTTGGATTTATTTTCTTCTAAATGACAGCAAAAGCACTTTACAATTAAGATTTTGAGGTCCTTGGCTTAACCTCATAAGATAATAAAAGTAAAGTCAATAGCAGCTCACATGAGACAGTTAGAAGATGAAGCGAAAATCCAGGATTTTTCTCCCATCCCTAGTATTTTCACTTTCATAAGGTAAAAGTACTAGATCTAGCAGTAATAGTTAATAATGCAAAGAATGTCACTGGCATCTTTCCCTCTAAGTCACCACGTGAGATAAGATTCTTCATCTTCTGTTCTGCTTTTTCTTTCCCTTTTTTT
>VWZZ01004901.1:1608145-1620777 GCA_013399095.1 Psophia crepitans | reverse complement strand
TTCTGCATTTTCCCTTTTGCACCACTCTGCTTGTGGCTTCCCATGCGGTAGCAGTAGAAGCACGCAAGTAATACAACAGCACTTGTGGAAAAGGGGAAGACGGGACAGGTGTGAAGCACCTGTCCAGCCATTTGGCCTAGGCTTGCTTCCTCCTTTTACATGCATTCGCGTTCACTTTAATTAATTAATTGTAATTACAGTGAAAGTGTAGAACTGAGTCTGGGCAAATGTCCACTTAGTTAAGCTGATAGCCACTGAGACACACAAGAAAGTTCTGTACATTTCACTTTACCGTCAGGAGATGGAGCGAGTAAAGCTAGGCCTTGCGTCATTCTGGCAGAGGTCAAAGACACCTAAAGACTGCTGCAACTTAAATGAGCTATCAAGAACCAACAGAAAAAAAGCAGCAGCAGGATAAACAGGTCTCCAGACACAATTCACTTTGTTAGAGATGGTGATCATGATGTCAAAAGAGTGCCAGTGCTCAATGGTATTTGACTTGTAAAGTACTGCAGACTCTGTACAGATCTTACCTTCCAGAATAATAACTCCTGTGTCACACAGAATTCGAACTGTTGTCAAAACCACCAGTATGGAAAATACGTATGTACATATAGGATCAGCAATCTTGTATTCTGGCTGCAAGGGAAGTTCCAAAGTGTTAAAGGATCTAAGAAAATAAGCTCACTTACAAAAATGTGACTCAGAAAACGCAGTTATTGCTAGCTCCAACATGAATATTTCTTTCTGTTTGAATAGTTACAAAATACGTAACAGAAAGAGTCTTTGCTTGTTTTGCATGAATCTATGAAGCTTATAATGGAGTATCACAAAGTAATTTTAGTAACTTACAAAGACAAGTTCCTTTTTAATTTAATCACCAGATTTGAAATAAATAAAAAAATTCCTCCCCTGCCACAAAGACTAGCCATTCCTTACCTTAAAGCGTATGATGTATGCAGCTACGAGCACACCAATACTTTGTACCAGGTCCCCAAGGGCATGTACAAATGCTGCTCTCACGGCAAGGCTGCTGTGACCATGGCTGCTGCTGTGGGCTGCATTAGGAGAGTTCGGCTGAGGTACGTGAGAGTGAGGGTGGGAATGGGAGTGGGAGTGAAGGTGGCCAGATTGATTCAGCAAAAAACCCATTCTGAAAGTGAAAGAAGAAAAAACACTCCAAGAAACAGGCTTCAGGGTTTGGTGGGTGGGGTTTTTTTGTTGCCTTTTTTTTTTTCTTTTTCTCAAAGAATTGAAAAAGTAATATTCAGTATCATTTCTTGTCTTACTTATGAAAATGAAGAGGTCCAGCAAAATTACATCCCATGAGAAAGTTACAGGCCATGAATGAATTAGCAGCTTATTCAGAAATACATTTATGAGTGTTAACGGAGAGAAAGGGAGATCTTACATTAAGTTAACTGCAACACCAACGGCTGCTGTAATCAGCATGATATCGCCATTTATTTCATAGTCCATATGGATAGTTCTTTGAACAGCTTCATACAAGAGGAATGCCATAAGGATATAGACCAGCAATACACTAATGATGGCTGACAATACCTCTGCAAACAGAAAGGAGACAACATTACAAAAGTGAGTCTCACATCTATTTCTATTTCCAAATTAGAATATGGACAGAGCCTTAATTATTTTAACTATTTTATGCATATTATAACCCTAATGCACAACTAACAAGTTGTGCGGTAAATAAAACACGTAAAATAGGATTAACAAATGGAGATTGTTCTAACGGACTCCTTCACACTTCCCTATCAGTATATCCCTCAAATCATATTTTCTCTGAAAACTTGTGCACAAGTGACGACTGTGACTTCTTCAAACAACCCCGAACTTCTGCCTGAGAAGTCGCAGACAAAGGCCCTGACCAGGGAAGAGGAAGAGAAGTGATCGCAAACATCACCAGCCCACCTACAAATAAGAGAATGGTTGATTTCAAGTGTCCACAGTATTAAGCTGGATTTAGAAGTTACTTTTATATATATCCTTTTGTACTTAAGATGTAGAAAAAAAATATAAAAAGATTGAGGAACTGAACAGTACAAATTTGTCAGACACATTACTTCTAAGCTTCCTACATATATGTACATACATGTTATTTATTGCAGATTTCAGCTATGAAGGATTGCTTAATGTAAGTTTCCGTATTGCTGTAATATGCTATGTTAACATTACCTAACGTTTACCAAATACTCATATTTGACAAAAGGAAGAGTGTTATGACGAACATTTTGGTGTAAGAATTTTGTTTGATTAGTAGGGACTTTCAAAAGGGCACATACATCTAAATAAAGAGGAAGTTAGAAAGTTAACAAAAACTCTTAATGTTTCATTTCATTGTCCTGCACCTTCCATTCCCATTTACATCTATGGAAAGTGGTTACAGTTCTCTACAAGGTTCCTGCTGTTCTGATGTGAGGTTAATAGGCCTGAATATTTTATAGGTCTGGACATTAGTGCTGTCTGCCTCAGTACCCAAGTCATGAAATCGGGCTGGTAACAGCATACATAAACCTGAGGAGGATGAGTCCACACTACAATGTTAAGGTCCTACTATAAAGAATATAGGTATTTCCAAATGGGTTACAAAATTCCTTTTAATATAAACATACTTTTACCCTCTAGCTTCATATCCTGAAAATGATTGCCCTGTTGCAGCTGAAACGTTAAAAAAAAAAAAAAAAAAAAAGGGCGAGGCGGGGGGGTGGGGAGGCAAGATACCTGACAGAAAACACTGGCCCCATTAAGACTGTCTCCGTTATAAGAAGTTAATACAGGGCTTCACAAAAAGCACTGGGGAAAACCTTAATGCTAGCTCCATTGTATTGCATGTAAATCTGCGGCCATGCCTGAGTAATCTGTAATCATTATGTGTAATGCTCATTACTGTCATCCTGCCAGATGGATCACTGGGATCTTAGCCTTCCTGTGTGAATTCAAAGATCAGAGTTGGAATTTAATGACTTGGAACTGCAATGGTTGTTCTTTCCCCCTTGTTCCACACATGTTGCCCTAATCTATTCCGCAGTAAGGGCGAAATTCTGCTTTTGGCTGTACCACAGTTCTAAGATACTGATCTGAGAATTGCCTCACTTCTCCCCTGCTTTAAATCTGTCAGTGTGTAGTACAACTTTGGTTACTGCAGAAGGTGTCATTTCTAACACAGAACTGCCTTAATTTTATTTATTGGATATGACACTAAAAAACATGCTGCTATATAAGCATTTTAATATCACCAAAATCACTTGATCCATACACTGAATTTTTAACATCATGATGGGAGAAGAAACTCACACCAACGCATTCAGCTGTTCGGTAGTGTGTCAATGCCTGGATGAGTACCAGCATAACCAGGCAGTAACAAGGCTCTGAAAGGCAACTGTCACAATCTCAGATAATTTCAGAGCAACATGAAAATCCTGGACATAGCCATGCAAGCAGTAGTGTTCTTTACAAAGCAGGTAGATTATTCAAGGCAACAGCCTTAAAAAAAAAAAACAACATTGCTTAGAAGGATTTCCAGAATGCTTTTTAAAAAATTTGTGAAGCCATAGCACATTAGTATTTACCAGAGAAATAACATATTGTGGGTTTACAATCTGAAACTGTGTTTTCTGCAATGGAAACCAGTGTTTTCCATGCAGTTTCTCTCTCAAGAGTCATTGTCATGTCAGCATTGTAGATTTGTGCTGAGATCTTTCACTTCTTGTGCAGTGAGCTATGCACTGCCTCAGTGGACTAACTGATCCTGTCATTACTAACATTGTCTCTGCAGCAATGGAAAAATGCCAGATTCCATATCTATGCTTAAATCTGCCCAGTGTCTTGCTGAGAAGGAGGTATCTCCACTTGGTGGTGAAACAGAACTATTTTTGGCTTCAAGAATATAATCCTTTTTAGACATGACTGCAATTTCCATTATTATGTCTTCATTTTTCTAACTCATTTCTGAATCTGTCAGCTTCCCTTTTCACCACTGAAAATGGAACCAAACTGAAGACGGAGCATACATATTACGTATTCAAAGATTATTCAAATAAATGAAAACTAGAGCTAATTTCCTTCTGGAATTTGACAAGATAACTAATAGGTCTGTTGTCTTTACAATCCGATGTGTATGGGAATGAGTTTGAAAATTCATTGTTCTGCAAACAAAAGTGATAATGAGCACCAGAAACGCTGTTCATTAGAATGTTTTCATGCTTACTGTATGTACAGATTATCTCAAAACTTAATACAAAGCAAGTCAGTGATGAGATAGTTCTTGCACATAATCCTAGCTTTAAACAAATGCTCCACATTTTTTTTTCTGTGACAAATGCTCAATCTGTACCCTATTTTTAACTTTCTGTCATGTTTTAATATCTCTCATGAAATGCAAGCTATTGTTGAGCTCATATTATTTGCTGACAAGCTTCTTACATATAGGTTATTTAGAAAAATGTGTTACAGCTAGGATATACCCCAGAAGCAGCTTTGTTCCATTGCCAGCATTCACTGATTTGTGAAACTGGGCCCTCGGGCCACAGTGTTCAGACTGGGTGCCTAAAATCAGGCAAATAAATGTCACAAATGTGACTTTAAAGAAACTGTGTATAGTAATTTTGAACCATCCCATCTTCTGTACTTGCAGAGCCTAGGTCAAGGTTTGGGCATCTCTTGCAGCACCTTTATGGACTTCCGCTTCCTCACTGCAACCACAGAAACTCTTTTCCCCGCTCCCAGGCTCTACTCCTTCGCTTCTTCCTCCAGAGAGCTGCACTGCTGCAACTCGCACAGAATGGTTGGGGTAGAAAGGAACCCTGGAAACTATTTAGCCCTGCTCAAAGCAGGGTCAACTACAGCAGCTTGTTCAGGGCTGCGTCCAGTTGGGTTTTGAGTATTGTCAGCTGTGGAGACTCCACAACCTGTTGTAGTGTCTGACCACCTACTGGCACTGGGCAGCAGCAAAGGAGCAGTAATTGTTGCAGAACTGAGAAATGGCTCCCAGTAATTTCTTCCAGGGAGAAGATGCTTGGTGATACGGACTAATTCTGTGGGCCACATCTGGCCCACAGGCTGCCACTGAATCAGTCTGGCCACTATTTTTCTTGACAGTAAAATGGAAAGAAAGAAAAAAAAATACAGAAAGTGAGGTGGCAGGAATCCTCAGGGATCTGTGTTTGCAAAGTGCTGTGAAGCCCTCAAATGAATTGGAAAGTCAGTGAAAAATTACAGAACTGAGTAAGATTTTAACGGTTAAGTAAATTTATTTTTCTTAGGATTAACTCCTGTTCTAAGCTAGGCCATGGCATGTTCAATGTATGTACTATTTGCTTTTAGAAAAGTTATAAAGACATATAAACTACTCAAATAAGTTTTGAATAGGGTAAAAGTATGTATAAATGCTAGCAAACATCCTTCTGAAGACTATGAGTAAATGCTCGGGGCATACCTGCAAGGTCAGGTTTCAGTATTAGTTGAGCTCCTATTGCAAAATTAAAACTTCTTGAAAGAAAAGTGTGTAATGGGAAATGCTGGCATTGTTAGCGCTTTCTTGCTAAAGCCCCAAAGATCTTTGCTAGTGTACAGAGTTATGTATTCATGCATTAGTGACTAACTGATGACAAATGACTAGGAGTGATGGAGTTGTTAAATTCTACTGCTGTTCTGGCAGTGAAAATAAGAAGTGCAAATAATGATTAGATAAGACTTTTTCAAATTCCTTGAAAAATATACACTGTAGAATGTCTAGAGCAGAGATAGCAAACCTGACAATAGAAGTTATCTATTTAATGAGAAATAAAGGTTGAAGCTTTTGGTAAAATGTCTACAAGACCTGCAGCTGTATATTATGAATTATTGTACCTAGTTAGCAACCAAATGAAAACAACCTGTATCATCATTACATTTCCAGACATGAAGCAGTGACTCCTGAAAATACCTTTCCAAGGTTCAGTACATAATTCTGTTTATACTTCTTTTTACAGACACCTAAAATGGGCAGGTATCAAGTAACTTACTGCATTGGAAACCATGCCTGACCTCTGCTTTGTGTAGTCTGAGGAGTGCAAGAGGAATACTGATATGCAATTTCTGGCAGGGCAGAGCTCTCTGAGAATATGCTCTACAAAACTTTTTAGTTCTGGATTAAAATGTCATTTTTCACATTGAATAGAACCTTTTTCCAGTGTCGTAATTCTACTGAAGTCAATGAGACTTCGCAAATCCTGGGCACTGGCAATAATCTGTTGTGAACAACTGACTGACACGTACCACTTCTGCACCAACAAGCTCTTCAGGGGGTCACACAAGCACTAACAGTGGTACAGCAGCGAATGGCCAAAGAGTATGTCTGTCTTCTGCTCAACAGCCTCAATTCCAAAGCACAAAGGTATGCAGGGGCCTGACCTAATGCAACAGACCAGTAACTATGGATGGGGTGTGAAACATAGCTGCATATCCACCCTTGTTCTTGCTGGGGACAGCTTCCCTCCTCTGAACCCTTTTTAAGCTTTTAGGGCCATGGTTTGTTTGTAGGAAGTCATATTTACGATGTCATCATGTTGCCAAGTCCCCAGTGTTCCTCTTTAAGGTGGAAGATGAATCAGTTATTCAGAATTTAACTGTGTATCTGGTAAGTGCCACACAGGAGCACTGGTCCTGCTCCCAGTGAGTGAAACTCTGCCATCGACCTTCAGTTTTGGCTGAGGTTTAAAATTTAATTTTTTTTTTAAATTTATTCCCCTATGGCAGTACTATCTATGTAGTGGATCCACAATGGCCAGTGAACGGCCGTTCGAGTCAGGCTGTTACAACATAAAACAATTTTTAATTTTGTTACTACTTTCCTTCTAGTTACCTATTCTTCTAGAATAGATGATTTTACAGTTGTTGCTTAAAATACTCTATTAATAGCAAAAGTTGATATCTACATACCTAAGCGATGAAATCCAAAAGTGAACCTCTTTGTGGGAGATTTTGCAGACAGCCAGAGAGCAAGGAGGGTCAAAATAATACCGCTAAGGTCAGTTAACATATGAAGTGCATCGGTCATAATTGCTAGACTGTTAGCAACATATCCACCTGAAAACAAAGTTGGGAAAGTCAGGATGCATGACAATGATTCTGGATAATATCCTCTTGGCACAGCTTACAGTTATTTATGTTCAGAACAGTGCATTAAGTGCATAAGAGCCCTTCTTATCATCACTAATGGGGGGGGGGCGGAGGTTTGCCATTACAATCAAAATGCCATGCTATAATTCAAAGCTACCATAGCTACAAGTGCAGTGAAGTGTGCTTTCTATTAACAGTAGCGTAGAAAGGATTCGCTCCTGTTATTCTCACAGAGACTACTGGCATCATAACGTTTGCAAGATCAGGCCCAAAATAGTTTTGTATCTTTTCTCTATATATTATTGCATATGTGTTTAATCAGCTGACCCTTTATTAATCTACATCTTTTAAGTATTCTGACATTAGGGAAAAGGGACAGAAATGCAGTGACTCAATGGCAAGGAAATTTACCCTGCCTCCTTTTTGGTTTTATTACATTATCTTTTAACCTTCATTATTCCCTGTCCTGGCAGGGGCGTATAAGTTCTGCCAATATATATTGGCAGAAATAACTTTCACTTGCACAGTGTTTTTCTCTGTTATTCATTACCATCATTTTTTCTTGCAATTATGAGCTTCATTGAGACAAATAACCTCAGATCAAGGGTTAATATCTTTGTTCCAATTCAACTGCTAATGCTACTGTCGATGGGTGAGAGATTTAAACAATGCACCTTTCTCTTAAGCATCCCTTATCCAAAGGGGAATCAAGGACAGGCTTCCTTGTCTTCCATATGCATGAAGGTAAGCCCATTTTCTCAGAAAAGCTCCCATCTTTAGTGTCAGGTCATCTTTGATTTAGTTTCTCTTTTTACCTTGAGATTGTCATTCAGCCTGTAGATTCTACTGAGCAAAGCATGCAGCTGGTGTGCCATTTGGCAGGCTTGAGACTCCAGCTAACATTTCGACTAAAGGTATATACATATACAATTAAAACTGTCTTAGTGAAGAGGCCGACCATGAGGAAATAGCAAAGGGAAATTCACAACTGGACGATTGCTTTCAAGACTAGTCATAAAATGTGTGTGTATGGCTGTGGGTGTCGGTATGCACACACCTGCAGCCAGAGCTACGCTCTCCTCCCCAGCCAAACACAGGCAGCATGGCTGATCCTGTAGTATTGCTTGTACTGCAGCTAGCTACCAAATACACCATATTTCAACCAGTTCCTTTCTTCCATCCCCCTTTCTTTAGTTGTTCCTAAGTTTAAGTCAAATTCTTCTGATGCTGAAATTTTCCAAAGGCCATCACAGCTCAAAAATAATGAGTTTCTAAGATTTAGCAATTCAACAGCTTTTTTAGTAAAATGAATTATGCCTTTCCTTTCTGAATCAATTTGTGTTCTCACATAATTTAAAAAAATATTACTTAGAAATGTGCAACTCAGCCTCTTTTATAGTCAATACAGAAAAAACCAATAATTTATATTTAAGAACATTCAATTCAGCAGTTTACATGTACGATCATTTGAAGTATGTATGTTAATTCACACGTATTAATTTTGAAAATCACTTCAGTCCAAGGTAAATCAATTCTATTTCAGCTAGTCTCTCACTTGTAAAGACTTTAAAAATAAAATGATAAAGAAGGAATTCAGGTACTGAAGCTAATCATAATGCAGCATGTGGATTAAGAAAACATAATTGAGATTTATGAAATTCTGAAATCAAAGGTTCTCTGTTTCTGAATGTATCGGTTCATTGCTTGGTTAAAGGTACAGCCAAGGGCTGTTTAAACACGATGGGCAACTTGGAAAAAAAAAAGACATCTATAACCTTTACAAATAGACAGCTTGATGGCTCACCACTGTTTTCAGTGACCTGTGAAGGACAGCAGTCCTCCTCATGGACGATCAATTAGAAATTTCTAAACATAGCTGAAAAGATCAAAACCCTGTCAGAAAAGCTAATTAGGAGTTGCCATGTTCTTCATATCTTGATAGAAAATGGTTCCCACAAAGTGTAAGTTGTTATCTGAGTTTTAAAATGACTGTTCATCAAACTAAACAACAAACACTGAGGTGGGCTGGGGTAATGAGCTTGGCTATACTTTGGGAAAAATACGCCAATCAAGATTTCACAAAAAAGCTGCTGAAACAAGATTTCCTTCATCTTGACAACGGTAACAGACAGCAGAAAGATTTTTACTGAAGAAATTAATTGTCTGATAGGGTCTTCTGCCTTTCTCTCAGAAATTCAAATCTCTCAAGGATCACAGAAGTCAGTTAAAAGGCCCTGCATTATCAAACAAAATTAACCAAATACCAGAGCTACATATCAATTCAGAAAGTTCCAAAATTTGAAACCAACCAGACAACACGATACAGGGCTAGAGCAAAATAAATTAAACGGGGAGGGCACTGACCCAGGACTTGAGGGCTCCTTCTTTAATTACACATTCTGCTGCTGATTACTTGCCCTATGACAAGTCGTTCGGGTCAAGATCTACAAAAGTACAGAGATACCCAAATCCTCTATTTATTCTCTGTGGAAGTTGGATGCCTGAATATTTTATGAGTCTGGCCCTTAGTGCTGTCTGCCTCAGTGCCCAGATAATGAAACAGGGCTGGTAATAGCATACATAAACCTGTGGAGGACGAGCCACCCACGCTACAGTGCTAATGCTCTGTACAGACAAATCCAGCACCCTGAGCTGAGCTTGCAGAAGTCCTGGCTGTAAGGGAGAAACAACAGATGATGTGATGGTGGTGAGCGAATATTTTTACTCTCAACACCTAATAATATGGAGAGGTCTACAATAGTGTGAATGCGTTCTGAAGCCCCTACGGATACGTTCCTAGTGACTTCAGCATCAAGCTGCCAACAGCTGAGACATGTTATTCAGTAAGGGCCCTTCAGATAAACTCTGATATGAATGCAATCAAATCACTCCCATGGTAGAGTGTCTGCGTCTGACATACAACACTATGTTGCTTACCAAATTTACCTGAGTTTATGCTGAACCAAAATCTCAGCCAGAGGAAAAAATGAAGCCAAGGGGGCAAACGGAGGCATTCAGCCAGATCCCTGCAAAAGGTTTGATGTGAAGTGCCTTATCCATGATGAGCTGATGTATTGTAGCAGTGTTATTAATGACTAATCACACACTGAGACATGTGGAAGGACAAAACCCTTTTTTTCCCCATTAACCCATGTTCCTAAAATAAGGCCCCAAATAAAACTGGTGCAGATGTAGTCAGTATTCTGGTCTCTCTCTGAAAAACAGACCAGTTCTCTGAGGGATTTTTTTTTCTATGTATGCGGGACAAACTGTATTACTTATGCTTGAGGAATGATTTTGCTCCCTATGCATCTTGTAGAAGTTTGTCTTAAAGATACAATTCACACTTGTCCTGGGACAAGTGATCAAAGAGCTCACTTCATGTGAGCAAATGTCAGATTTTTAGCCATTACTGAGCACATTTGTCTAAGTGAGGAGGATGTAGGTGCTGTGTTACTATAGCTGGGGCATCTCTTTACTTCCTTTATTTTGTGACTTGGCTTTTTTTTCTGGTAAATTATGGCCAATAATTCATCTGATTAGCTCTGATTTAGACCTGTATGTTAAAATGAAAGCAATTTAAAAGCAATTAATTGTTATAATTGCTGGAGAGACCTGGCTCAGCATACACCTCAATGTACTGGCACTGTGTAAGGCTCCCTGCTACTTGACATCGGGGATGGTGGATGAGAGAGTTGAAGCATTCCGGAGGCTGAGCAGCACCAAGCAGACACTTGCACTGAATGGCATGGACGTATCCAAAATACAGATGGTAACAGGACACTGGTATTGATAAGTGAACAGAGATTAAAAGATAAATACTATCCTTTGTAAAGAATGATAATGGCGAAGGCATATCATTTAATAGCTCATCTATGCATGCAAGGGACTTTCAACTTTATATGCTGCTATAGCCTATTAAATAAAGCGCTGTCATTTTGTACAGCCCGCTGTATAACGCACAGGTTCTCCTCACCCTGAAGAGCAAATGATAGCATGTCTTTGTTGGGGAGCAATAAAAGCTGAACTTGAGCACCAGATTCATTCTGACCAGTGACAATCGGATGCTTAGACAGAAACAAATTTCCAGGTGACAACCCACCATACTGCTGCCGACTACTAACAAAGAAAAAACACAAAGAATTTAATCAAACCACTTGACATTCTTATGTGTTGTAAGGGGAGGTGCTAAAATACGCATTATTCTAATTTGACTTTGCTCATATGGTTGATGTCTGGCTGGAGCATATGCCAGTCCCGGGCAGTGCAGCACATCAGTAAGCTGTCAGGAGAGCGGCCTCTCCCCTGGATTGCTGGCCATGGCTCAGGATTTGTCTTTTCAGTTGTAAGCAACAGAGTGTATTGCTGTATCTGGGGAATAAGGACAAGTACCCCCAACGGCAGTTTTGCTACGATGGTAAAAGTCACACTGAGTAACTGTTACTTCCCGCTGCTTCCCTTGTTGCAAACACGGCAAGATTGTTATGGCAGTAATTAAAAAATACGGAGGATGGAATTATTATTCTTTTATTTATGTCTGTAATAAAATGTTGCTTCTCCCTGGCTAAAAACACCTTACAAACCTACAAGAGAAACTTACAAGGAGAAATAAAAAGCCATTAGACATACCCAAAAAAAACGCATATTTTATGCCGTTTGGGGGAGACTGATGAGATTCAGGTAAGAGAAGTTGCAAACTCCTCTTTCTTTTTTTGCATGGAAAATACAGGTGCACTTTGCTCCTTCTCACTCTCTGAACTTGCGGCTAATCTCTCTGATCTCTCTAAATGCGAGACGCTTTCTCTTAGTATTTAAAACCAAGGCCGGAGCAAAGTAACAGGCTGCGAGGCACCCGGGCCGCGGCGGAAAACGCCCCCGACTCACCTATGAGCTCCCCCGTCATGAAGAGGAGGTAGAGGAGGGCAGCGAGCGTCAGCCGCTTCTTCACCTTCCTCTGCTTGGAGCGCTCCCGCCGGCTGCTGCAGCTGCTGCAGGGGTCCGGCCGGCCGGCCCGGGCGCTGCGCAGGGCGATGTCCCGGTCCAGCAGGGAGTCGTCGTCGGAGGGCAGGCCCAGGGGCGCCCCGTTCACCGGCGGCTCCTGGGCCGCCTCCGAGGCTTCGTCCGACACCACCACTCGCAGCTTGTTAAACCTGGGGAAGTCCTCGTCCCCCACCTCGTCCGAGAAGTCAAAGGCACTGGAGTCGTTCAGGAACAAGGGGTCCTCGCTCCTCCGCAGCAGGGACTTGATGCTCGTCCAGAGGCCGGGCCCAGCCATAGCGGCAGCGCCGGGGGCCTATCCGCCGCGGCCGGCTCCGCTGGCGCAGCTCCCCCTCGCAGACGGCGCCCGTCCGCTCGCTGTCCCGTCAGGGCATGTCCCCTACATCGCCCCGCCGGACCCGGCGCGGCCCGTCCGGAACGCGCCCCGGCACTCCCGATCCGCACCACCGCCTCCCGGTACCCGCGGCCCCACGCCTCCGCGCCCGCCACCGAGCTGTGAGGCGCCGCGGGCGCTG
>VWZZ01004901.1:1577584-1603939 GCA_013399095.1 Psophia crepitans | reverse complement strand
GGCCACGCCGCCGTGGCTGGGCTCGGGCTCGGCCGCCGGACCCCGGGCGGGGGGCAGCGCTCCTGCGGCTGCGTTCGCTCGGAAACCACACGCGTGCCGCGGCCGTTGTGCTGCGCCCTGCGGCGTGGCCTGTGGGCTGAGGGGGCTGGTTTTCTCGTTGTTTTCCAAGAGCGCTGGGCGCAGGAAATCACGGCAGCTCGGCCAAGTTCTCCGTAAGGGTTAAGTAACTCTTGCGAACTTTGGGGTTCAGCGTGTAGGGCTCTAACTGGGGCCTTGTGTGCTTCGGGTGACAGGCTGAGGCCTTTATTTGGCAGGCCTGGGTTTGTTCCTTGACTTTGGAAGCAAAGGCGGGGAGGGGGGGTGGGGTGTTAGTATTCAGGTACTCTCCATGTGTAGCCAGAACAACTCGTATTGTCCCTTTTTTTTCTTCAGTAGACTGGAGTACTTGGAGGTTTTTTTATGAAATGTCTTTGGAATACTCTGTTTTCCTCTTTGTATTCTGCTGGTGTTCGGATAAAACTGTTTACTGGGAAGCTGATGGTATAGGACTGGGAATAAAGAGTGGATAAGGGTGGGGAAGAAGCACAGTTAAGTTGATAAACACTGAAGATATAATTCTTTGCACTTTAAATGCTTTTACTTTTTAAACAGGAACATATAGTTCCTGTAGGTGAAACTTGAATTCTGTTGCTGACCTGTCGCATTCAACCTTGCTGTTGTGTAGGTCCTAGTGATGCATCTCCAGATGAAGGAGTAGTGGAAGATCTGCCTTTGATAGATGAGAGAGCTGTGGAGCAGCTAACTGAAGGATTGATTTCTCATTATCTGCCTGATCTTCAGCGATCAAAATCAGCACTACAGGAACTCACGTAAGCTAATTTTTAAAACCAGCTTTTTATATGGGCATACTTTCTTTGCCACTTTTTTCAGTATAATGTTATAGCTACCCTTAACTGGAATACAGCTTATTGTAGCATTTCTGTGTTCTGACTGTAGCATCCTGAATAGTTAAGTGTTTTGCAGGAGTACTGGGGGGGGGTGTATAAGCTGCAGTGTAGCCTATCAGAGCTTTGACTAAAGAATGTATAATGCTAGAACACTAAAATCCCCTGAGCCAGGTATAGCAGAAGGCATGTAGATTTCTTAAATACTTGTTCACTTTTGTAGTGGAAGGTCTGCTGAAAGCTAGATTTATTTTGTTTGCAGAGATGCAGTTCATATTCAGGGCAGCTTGTAAAGCGGCATATTGTTTGTTGTCCGATCTCTGAATTGTGTTCCAAAAGATACAATTGGGAAATATAATTAAGGAGCTAAACGGATAAGAATTCTTTGTACGTTGGCATCTCGCTGATAACTGAGAAGAGTTGATGATCAAGTGCAGACTGGGTTTGCCAGTATGCAAAGATACTGGGAAGGGCTTTACACAGAGCCATCTCGGGTTTTGCAGGGTACATTGGTTTGGGTTTCATGATATGTGATGTGGTTTTGCTGCTGCTAAGGGCAGCCTGTGTCTGGAAAGACTTTAGCTGATTTGTGGGGGATGGAAGATCCTTAATAAGCACCAAGGATCCACGTGAGTTCTCTACAGAAATAACTTAGTCCTGCAGCATGATGCGGAGGCATCTGAGTGGAAAGTCAAGAGCTAGTTGTTTTTCCCTTCATTCAACCTGGACTCTTTACTCACTGCAACCTGCACAGTGCCTGTTGAGGGTTTTCAGATACTCACCCTGGATGTGTTACCACGCTGTATGATCCCAGCTGAATTTGTGCATACTCAGCTGGGATTTTTCTAAAATCATTTACTTGTGTCTATTGAAATCATCTACCAATGCGTAAGAGGAATTTGGTATTGGGAAGCATGTATTTATGCTGTTGTGATCAAAAGTAGTGTTTATTTAAAGGGCTGGTTGAAAAGCATATGTACTGCTTTGCTTCAGTTTTATGCGTCTCTTTTGTTTCAGACAGAACCAAGTGGTATTACTAGAAACATTAGAACAAGAGATTTCAAAATTCAGAGAGTGTAACTCCATTCTTGATATAAATGCTTTGGTAAGTACTATCTCTCTACTGGTGTAGATTTTCTTGCTGAAGTGTTAGCAGCAACTTGTGGATTTTCCTTGTTCTTAATGACCTACAGGAAGAGAACCAACCAGTTCAGATATTTGGGACAAATTGTTGCTGGAGAGGGTGCAGAAGCAGCATCTTTCCCTTAAATAGGAAGGGCACTGGGACGAAAAAGCAGTCTCAGTCAGCCAGTGGCAGTAAGTCTAGTTGTTCGAAACCAGTAGCCAAAGCAAATGTATGCCATTTTTCGGTAGGACTGAGGCTCCAACGGGAGCTTGGTGCATCTCTCCAGACTAGCAGGAAGGGTCCATGGAACACTGCTCTATGGGGCATGAAATGGGAACATCTTTATTCTGTTTAATGAATCTTAATTGAGTAGATTACTGGGTGTACCTGTTGAGATGTGGTGGTTTTCTGTATAATATGTAAACTTCTATTCACAAAACTGGAACATGTTTAATCCATTATCAAACTGTTCTGGTAATAACTGTGGTTTTGATCGCTGTTTTGCTGTGTAGCTTTATAAAACAAGTATTCCAACTTGACAGTCACTGATTTAACTGTTACGTTTTTTTAAGTTTTCGGAAGCTAAACACTATCACAACAAGTTAGTGAATATTAGAAATGAAATGATGATGCTCCATGAGAAGACGTCAAAGTTAAAAGTGAGTGGGATAAATATTTTTACTTTGCAACATAATTAAATATCTAAGGTATTTTGGATGCATGCTGAAAGTTATGATTAAAATAGAATCTTCGGTCCTTTTCTTAAATGGACGTTTTCAATACTGCCAAACCACATATGTTTTTCAGCCTTCACTTACTCCTACCTGTGCTCAAGCAACTCATGCATCTGAACTACTGGTAGACCTCAGTGCTGTCACCATGTTTAGGTGGTATCAGAATCATAAAATCATTTAGGTTGGAAAAGACCTCTAAGATCATTGAGTCCAACCACTAACCTAGCACTGCCAAATCCCCCACTAAACCATGTCCCTAAGCACCACATCTACCTGTCTCTTAAATACTTCCAGGGATGGTGACTGAACCACTTCCCTGGGCAGCCTGTTCCAATGATTGACAGCCCTTTTGGTGAAGAAATGTTTCCTAATATCCACTCTAAACCTCCCCTGGCACAACTTGAGGCCATTTCCTCTTGTCCTATCACTTCTTACTTTGGAGAAGAGACCAACACCCACCTCGCTACAACCTTGTTTCAGATAGTTGTAGAGAGCGATCAGGTCTCCCCTCAGCCTCCTTTTCTCCAGGCTAAACAACTCCGGTTTCCTCAGCTGCTCCTCTGAAGATTTACCTCTAGACCTTCACCAGCTTCATTGCTCTTCTTTGGACACGTGCTTTGTTCTGTTGCTTAATCCACTCCATTCCAACTAGTTCTCGTTGTTTGCCTTTCTGTGCCTTTTTAATGAAAACTAGATTGTCATAAATGTAAGAATTTCTTCTTCTATTTAATGTAACATTAAGTGGCAGAAGTTCACTGACTTCATGCGATGTAAGCAGTCTGTGATTACATTCTGGCAAGATTAGTCCTTTGTTATGTTTAACAAAAGGATTTTCTCTTGGAGGCAATAAATTGCACAGTATGCATTTTGTCTGGTATACACGCAGGATGATGTTTGGTGAAACTGAAAGGAATCCAGTTTGTATTTTCCCTGTGTAGGTCACAGACTTGCCATTTCTGAATGGTGAGGTGAAAGTGGGAGGGAGGAGGGAAAAAAAAACGTTTTATGCAACGTTGAATTGTAAGCAGGGTGGATTGGAGAAGATAATGTTAAGAAAATGGGAGGGATTTTGTTTGTAACTCCAACTTAAATACAGCTATAAAACTAACGATTATTTTCTTGTCTTTTCATTCAGAAAAGAGCACTTAAGCTGCAACAGAAGAGGCAAAAAGAAGAACTAGAACGAGAACAGCAACGTGAGAAGGAACTTGAAAGAGAGAAGCAGTTAACAGCAAAACCTGCTAGGAGAACATGAAAGCAGAGCATGCAGCAACTTGTCTGAATTAATCATTTTTGCATTCTTTGGAATTAAGGCAGATTTTACTTCAACTGGGCTATAGCTGTTACTAACAACAGTCTACTTTCTGATATTATAAATTCCAGAATGGTAACAGTAGGGTTGGTAAAGTTCAAATCTTTTCATTTCAGCCATTCAAGTTGCCTTCTTTTGTAATGCTATGCAGTTTGATATTATTATAATGTAAGTTAATTTTTTTATATATGTATATAGGAGAACTTAGGCATCAGAGTTTTAAATACCTATCCATTTTTTTTCATCTGTTGGGATTCAGAATTCTGAGAGATAAAGTTCTGTTCTCACCCCTGGACTAAGGTGGCTTCCTGTTTCACTGAAACTGCTTTGATTCGGGCAGCTGGGATTGCTTTTCGATGCCCTGATTCATAAATACTGGCTTCTTGTGCAGCCTTCTAATGAACTGAAGAACCTTCCAGTGCACTTGCCTGAAAGCTCACTTTATTGCTGCAGTCTTACTTGTTTTGTTGCAAAGTAAGAACAGCTTTAAAGTAACTTCTGAATAACTTCCCAGCTCAGTTGGTTGGGGCAGAGGGAAGCAGAACACTGAAGATAATCAGAATTGATGTGTGCACAATACAAAGATTAATGAATTTGTGCTGCCACAAACAGTTGAGTCAAACCAGAGAACTGTTGCCTCTGTAATGGTTCAACCGGAAGACTCTGTGGTCTGAGCAGACTTCTGGGGCTTTAGAAGTTGTAGTTGCAGTTTCCTCATTTTGTGTGACAAAATAAAACGCAACCAAAACTAAACAATTTCCACTTGATGTGAAATTCAGTTACCTGTAGGAAAAATTACTGCATTTATTTTTTTTTTTCCTTAACAAATGATCCATTTGCACTTCGGGGCTATGTAAGAGAATTTTTGTTATTTTGTCCTCGCCCAAACTGGTAATTAGTAGTGTATACTGATGATGAATGTGGAATGGAGCCGTTTCTCTGAATGTAATTCCTTTGCAGCACTTGGTGTGGACTCCTATTCAAATGAATGTACATGTTGTCTAGACTGGTAAAAGAGCTTTAAATTATTTGTTCCTGCAGTCTAACAAAATAGTTATATCTGTGGTGTTTTGGGTTTTTTTTTAAGTAGTAATGTAAGTGGTGAGTTTTGAAGTAAGATAAAGGATAAGCTATGTAAAGTTTTCCATGAAGTGTATATGGTAAGGTATCAGAGGGGCACAGTCAATGTTACTTTTTCTTCCCTTTTAGGTGATTTACACAGGCTACACCTGCCTGGATGCTCCTGGATTATAACCTTCTGAACTCTTAATTTCCTGTTCTTAATATTTGTGATCTTTTTCTGTGAAAGACATACTCTAATGAGTAGTCATCCAACATACAAGGTAGACTTGGACAGTGTTTTGGGGCCAGGAGAACAAACTACTTAAAAGTAGTCTGAAGAGACACTGAAATGCTGTATCCACATTTTTTTTTCCCTTAAGTGACTTGTGCCTATTAATTGTCAGTGGATTGTTGACCTGTGCTGTGGTTTGTATGTATTTCTAAGAGAAATGTAAAGAGTTTCCGCAGTCCATTATTGGAGCAGAATGTACATAACAAAATATTGTTTAAATATTTTATTTTGTAATGTAATTTCAAACTTCGATTCTGGGAATTTAAACAGTTCTTATTAAAGTAGAACGTGAAACTAGAGGCCTTGGTATCCAAATCAGGATTAAAATCCCGTGGTATGTCTTGATTTGTGTTCCCTCATCTAGAATCTGGTTTAGAGTTTCAAGTTGTGGTGTCTTTCTGAAGAACTGTGGGGGCTTTTCTGAAGAACTGTGGGAGGGTTTTGTTTCAAAAATCGTGGCTACTTTTACTGAAAATACAGAAGTCTAAGCCTAGAAATCAATGCTTTTTGCAATTGCCTATTTCAGTGTTTCTTTGAAATAATTTCTAATCAAAGGAATAAAAGCTTTCAGTGCTTGCCTGCGGAATCACATATGCAAAAATGTAACTGATAACTTTTCCCATAAAATTGTAGTAAAACCTGGGATTTGTATGAATAAGGAGATAATTTTAATAAATGATCTTTCTGTAATAAAGGGGGAAATGAATTAGCATATATGGGGGAAAGTTTGGTCATTTTACGTAACCTTTTTTATTAATGAGCTCTTAAATTACTTCAGTCAAAACTAAAATTCATTATCTCCATAGGATATTGTTCTTCTGAACAGTCCCTGCGTCTTAATGCATAAAAAGTAATCCAGTGTGGCATTTAATGTAATGACACTGGCATCAAAACTTGTATGCTTGCATTAATGCACAGCTAGAGTGAGTAATTCTATTCTATAAATTTAGTCTTGCTCGATTTTATAAAAAAATACTTACCAAAGTAGATAAATGCGGTAGCATTAGACATTTTCTTACTGACTTTTTATTCCATCCATGTGAGGAGGCACAGCTAGCTGCATTTTTTTTAGAAACAGACAAAATGACAGCTGTAAAATGGGGGGGGGGTGTATTTGTTTTATACTCAATATACTTAATTGTTTTTAAACAATCAAGTCATAGCAGCAGAATTAAGACGCCCAACTGTGCAGTAACTCTGAATTTTACAAGTTTAGGAGTTACTGTTGCTAACAGTTTCCTGTGATTTTACCTTTGCTGTTGTTAACCTGGAAGCTTAATTTGGGTTCTGTACAGCTTTATGTGAGCCAATTTTTAGTTCAGTGAAATCTGGCTTTTTCAGTGATAGTGATAGCTTTGCCATGTTCATAAGACAGATACTTGTTTCTTCTTTGAAAATGGCTGCAGAATTTCTTACCTGTTTTTATTCTGTGTGCTGTGACCTAAGTGATAATACAATAAACAATAATAGAAGACTGTTTCTGTTGGGATTCTAGCAGCTGAGAGTTCTGTGGCTGATTTATTCCAAGTTACACTTCAGTAGGCACTTTCTGCCACCTACTGCTTGTTTTGCAGCGGTGCTGGCTGTTCTTTATTTTAATTCTGAGCTTGATGCTTTAATGCCTCACCTTGCAGGGGTCAATTTTTACTTTTTTTTAAAACCTCATTAAATCGAATTGGTTATTTGATCTTTGGATTAGTTGGGTGAATGTAACTAAATTACTGCTAAAATTTTTGCAGGACTTCGAGTTAGTGATGTACATCTGCAAGAATACAAATTACAGCAGCATAAATATTAATGTGGCTATTCATGCTAGGCACAATAGTATGCACTAAGTTTCTTAGGCCATGTGTGAAAGTAGAAAAGATTATTTATTAATTTATCTACTTTGAAATCAAAGTGTAAGCTTAAGTTGAAGTAAACGCTTGGTTTTGGCACGAATATCACTGCTTTCTAGTAATTTGAAGTACACTTGTACGTACTTTACTTTTCTTACTTCTTTACTTCACAAAGTGGTTTGTGGAAAAACAAGCACCAAAACCGGCCAGTCCTGCCCCCACCACTGCCATTGTATGTCTTCAAACCAGTCCTTTGTGTTACCAGCGCGGCCAAGAGCTCCTATGATGTGACAAATGTAGTTTTCTCAAATATTCTCTGTGTAGGTGATGGAACTAAAAACTGATGGGAAGAACAGCGCTAGCACTGGTACCTGACAGTGTCACAACGGTGCTGGGGGGTGGGAGGGGTGGGTGTTCGCTGTTTTCCTCCAGGCAGTAACTGTTGGCAACCACAGATCTTGGAGGTTGTCACTAACTCGGGTCCATAATCGAAGTGTTGTTCCTGAAGTGTTACGTAGCTTTAAAGCACGGATGTTGGCCATGCCTGATAACCCAGTATTTCCTTCTTGCTTTTGCTCCTATCGATGTGTTTATCCCCAAGATGTCAAGCCTTGGAGTTTAAGAAAGGAAACAGAACACCCTGCTTCGCAAAGGGAAAAGTTGCAACAAATGCATTAAGTTTATACGAACTTGCAACTTCATGAAGTAAATAATTTCAAGCTTGAGAAAGAATAGTTTAAAAATTTGTACGTATACAAAGGCGAATGACTCTAAAGCTGTAATTTACAGAAGCGATTAATTTTGCACTGTCATTCACACTGAGATGTAAGAAGATAAGGCTCATCTGTTCCATGTGTTGCAATGAAAATGCATCCAGTGCTGCTGTGAAATCAAGGCCATCTGTACATGCACTGCTCAGCAAAGCACTCTACCTCTAAATTAGCTATACAGTTTATTGCCTTGATAAGCAAGACTTCTGCCACCTGGGGCTTATGTAAAGAATCATATCCTCCCACGTAAATGCAGCCTGCAAGAGTAATAATAGCACAGTTTATATGAACTCTTTGCCGCCTCGCTACCTGAAATCAGTGTTTCAGCCCTTCAGTGCTCAACTCGGGTTGTTAGGTTTTCCAGCCTTTAAAATTGCATATATTCATGTTGGTAAACTGTGTATGAGAATTTCTTACCTGTTTTTCTTCTTTTTTTTTTGTTAGCCTTACAGGTGCTGTGATTTAGAGGTAAGCCAGGAGAAGAATATCTCCCACAAAAAAATACCAAAGATGACGTGAGGAAATGACTGTTTTTCCTCTACATCACCCAGCGTTACTAGTGTTTGAGATTGCGCTCACTATCAGGTAGGCACTTTGCACAGAATAATCCCCATCCTGGAGAACTGGCAGGCTAAGCCTGGGCAGACATGTCAATGTTGCCCTGTGGAGGGGTCGGTGTAATTAACAGGCCAGGAGGTGCGTGCTCCGCGCTTCCTAGGAAAGCCCAGTTGCCCAGTTAGCAGGGTGGGTTGCCTATCGCTCCGCAGCCCCCCTGGGGTGCCAGTGGCCCCGAGGAGGCGTGCAGCCGGGCAGCGTGTGCCCAGTCCTCCCACAGCAGCTTCCACCCTGTCGTCCCGCTTGCACTTCGCTGCTGCGGCCGGGTTAGGTAGGACTCCCTGCCGCTGCAGGAGGGCTCCGTGGTACAAGTGAGTAGTTTCTTCATGTTTGGTTTATCTGTTCCAAGTTAAGGTATTCATTTAAGTAATTTCTGTGTTAAAATGGCAGACCAGCTCTGTAAAAACTCTGTGGGGAAATAGGCATGGGAGCTGTACTGTTATGCCGGGGCAGCTGCGAACAGGAAGTTCTTAGAAATTATAAAAATGAGGAGTTTGGGTGGTTTAAAAAATGTGACTGTAAGTCATGCTCCGTCCCCCTTTAAAGAAGTCATTTGTATTGCTGTATTAACAGAGATATCTAATCTCCCTGTTGTATTTTTAAAGATACCGATTGTGTCTTCTCCCAGTACGGTTTCTGTTTAGGAGAATCCATGAAAGCCGTAGGTGTTCAGCAGCTGTGAAAAATGAGCTTTTGCCTCTCCATGGGAATGCGCTGTTATCAGAGGTCACTTACTAGTAATTGTTGATCTAGCAAGTGGTTTAGGTTTTTTAATTTGAATTTAGTTACTTTGTTATTTTTCTGTCTATAGAAAAGGACCACTAGGTTAAGGTTTAGGGTTGCTGCTTACAGGTGATGTGATAACGTTTAGATATTGAAGTATCAGTGGTCACTAGGTTACAGCTACCGTGGTGGTCATGATTTTGGTTTAGGTCAGCCTGAAGTGAGTGACCTATGCTAAGCAGATTTAGGTGAGACTTCTAGGCTGGTGCCAGCTGAATGTGCAGCTGGGCTTAGATCAGGCTTTGGCAGGGGTCCAGATTTATGGTTGGAGTTAAGTTTGTTTCAAAACTTAGTGAAGTATTAGGGTTTTGTTTTCAGATGCACTCAGAAGTGAGGTACAGGAAGGCATTAGACAAAAATTGGGAAGGAGACTTTGTTTATGTGACAGTGCTTTTGTGTAGAATAATGTGCAGATCTTCCATGGAACTAGTATTATGTGTGCCAATTCTTATGCAAGCAACAGGAAAAAAAATTGTTTATTTCAGGGGCCTTTTACCTTTGGGCTTTCTTTTATTATGTTTACACATTTTAGTCTACTGTAGCTGGTTCTATGTAGCTGTGGAAGGTTTTATAGAAACCTCGCAGACATGTATGGAACTACTAAATACTGAAAAGTTCCTCTGAAAGGACAACTTGTATCCTGTCAAAATTAATGATATCTTTTGGCTAAATGTGCTTCTTGGACTTACTTTTTGTATTTTAGTGAGAACTGGGAACCATAGCCTGGGTTTTTATGAGCAGGCAAAAGGAGTCATTCTAATTCAGATGTTAAGTGCTGTGGCCTCATCTCCAACCACCTCTGTACCTGGCAGGGAATGTCTGTAGAACAGAGGTAAATTGTCGGACTTGACTTTATGATTACTGGCCTTCAGCCCTAAGTTGAGAAAACAACTGAAGCTGCTTTTCTACACATGGAAGTTCGAAGTGACACAAAGCATAAGACAAGTGGCAGAGGCGAGCTAAGGGTGTTAGCCAGCTTGCCACCGGCTGGCTGCGAGGAGCGGCGCTGCGCTTGTGCCAAGCGAGTGACAACTGTGGAGCTGGGACAGAGAAACCGCTGCCGTTCGGAGGCACGGGGTGCGATGGCAACGCCTGTGCCTGGATGTGCCAGGAGGCTGACACACGTACTGGCCATCCTGCAGAGCGTCTCGTTCCCTTCTGCTTCTCGGTTGCGTGCAGGTGGTGAAAGAGCCTTGCGGTACCTTCCCATTTTAATTCCACAACACCTTTCCCCCATTCTTTTAGCTTTCCACAGCTGGCTGCGTGTCAGCCGAACAGTTTTACCTGTGCAGAAAGCTGGTGCCGAGGGGGGAAGGTTGAGCCTGAGAAGGAAAGGGCCTGGCGCATGGTTTGGATCTGTTGGTTGCTCGATGCAGTGAGCCGGCAGATGTCATTTTGCCTGTGTGTGTTACTCTGAGCACTGATCTTTGCATGACTTTTTTTGGCTTGGTAAATGCGACTTAGTGGATTAACAGTTGTTATTACTTCACAATGTCACCACGCCATAAATCAAAGGCCCTATAAAGTTTTAGGGGAAAACATTTTAAAGCTTGGTGGGCTGGAATTAGCTGGAGAGAAACAGGAGACTGGCAGCCCTGCTCTCTGCTTGTACTTCGGTGGAAAGAATCCTCTCCCTCCGTGCATCCAGGTGAAGTTACACCCTGGTTTCAGCTTAGGAGTCTCATACTTCGACTTTTTTCTGTGGCTTCATGGCCGCCGGGCCCGCCTGCCCTCCCGGCCGGACCCCGGCCTTTGGCCGCCGCCCGGGCAGCACCTGACGCCGCCGAGCTCCGCCCCGCCGCTCCCGCTGACAGGACTCGGCGCTTATCGCCCGTGGGGCGGCGGCGCGGTCCTGCCCCCGCCCTTCTCCTCAGCGCTCGGCTGTCGGCGCAACAGGCAGGCAAGTGTGGGGCGCCGCTGCAGCTCGGGGGCGGCCGGCCCTGGTGTGAGGGGGGAGGACGAGGACCCGCCCTGGCAAGCGGGGCCGAGGGGGCCAGCCCTGGTATGGGAGCGGAGGATCCGGGTTCACCCTGGCGAGCGGGGCCGAGGCTGCCCCAGGCAGGGGCCCCTTGGCTCTAGGGCGGGAGGGCCCGGCCCGGCCGCCCGGAGGGGCTGCCCGCGAACCTCGGGCTCTGGCCGGCAGCAGTAGCCTTGCTGAGCGCGGCGGGGAACGCACCCCTGCTTTGGGCTTCCTGCGGGGCCGGGTACCTCTGAAGTGGGGTACAGCAGGGTTCTCGCACGTCCTTTCCAGCGCCCACAGCTACTGCCGTTCGGAACTGTTATGTCCCCAGCAGCAGCAGGCGCCGTGTTGTGCGGTACCTCACTCGGGTGTGGAGCTGGAGGTAGCACCTGCCAGCACTCTGCGTCCCCTCGTGCTTCCGCATGTCCGGCCTGGGCGACAGCCGCAGTGACAGCGAGACCCGCTCGCCCTGACCCGCTGGGCGCCGGGCTCGGAGGCTGGTAGCGCTTTCCTTGAGAGCTGCATACATAAGGCGCGCAGGCCTTGCCATGGGTGCAAACCTGCTGCCTGCCATGCTAAGGTGCTGCAGCTGCTGATTGTGTGTGCACCGAAGGAATAGTTAAGTTGTTAACCTGTGGCCAGCTGTTCAGAGAATAGTTGCAATGATCTTTACTCTTGCTAGTTAAACTCCTCCAACTTCATTTGTTCTGACTCCCTGCGATAGACTGCTCATGGACTGGCTCGGTGAAGTGGTCAGTCTTCGGAGCTAAGCCTACGGTAGCTGCTCCGGAGAGGAAAAAACTGTAGTTGTCCTGCGTGTCTCTGCACGAAGTGGCGTTCTTCGGTTACGTTTGTTCTAGGCACAGTTGTGTGTTCAAGGCTTATTTACTGGATATAAACGTACAGACCTGGCAAGAGAATGATGTGTGACACTTGGCATTCTGCGTGTGTCCCTTGGGTCTGAGGGTATGCCCGTTCTGTTGACACCTCCTCTCTGTAGGTAATACTGCAAAATTAATCGTGACAAAGCGCCTTCCACGTTAAATCAGCTAGTGGACATAAGTGCAGGCAAAAAGAGATTGAATTTTGGTGTGTGTAATTAACTGCTGCTCTTTGGATTTGCCAGCATTGTATCTCTGACTTGTTGTCTGTGTCTTTATTGCATAAAGTGTGGGTTTTATTTACTGCATGGAGAACTGTAGCCAAAGGTAAGGTCTACACTTCGGGCCTGTTTACCGGCCAGGTGGTAGGTCATAGCAAAAAGTGTAATGAATGCAGCTAGGTGGATTTTAGCTGCTTTGGTTTAGATTCTGCACAGAGCTGGCTGAGGGACACTTACCGTGTTCTGTGGAATCTGCTATTTTCATGGATAGAGATCAGAATTGGTTAAAATACACAATAAAATTAATTTGTAAGGCATTACCTAATAAGCCTAGTTTCAGCAAGATTCATTAAACAACAACAACCCTCCCCAACCTCGTAACCAATTTGTTTCTTTCATGATGCTTGTAGAAATGTCATTCATTTGTTTTTTAAGAACAGCTTAATGAAGATAGTTCCTTATGGTTTGTTTTTTCAATCTCTTAAAGGGATATAAGCCAATAACTCAGAGAAACAGTTTTCTATTTCCCTTTTTTTTTTTAACTGAAAAATCACTGTTCTTGTATTTGTACTACCTTAAGCTGCTTAGTGGCTTCAAATGCTAAATAAGACTGACCGGGGGAGCTCAGTATTACCTGTGATTGTTTTGTTTATAATTAAACAGACTTACTCTAAAAGCATGCAAACCTTAGCCTTACAGTAAAAGGGAAGAGAGACTTATGAATGGAGGTGTGACAGTCACTGTCTTCAAGCTAAATCTGTTTAAAAACAAGTGTTATTTTAAAAAGGAGGGGGAAGCTTTGAAATGCTAGCTCTCCTGGTAGAAATTACTTCTGTTTTTTGTGTACTTACTGTGAGTCACATCACCCTGCTGGGTGAGTTGTGCCTGCAGTACCATTACACAAGCTGCAACGAGCTACTGTCTTGAAAGCATTTGTAGAACAGACTTACCTCCCCTGGTGACAGAACTAGTTTTGAACAGCAGAACTGTCTGGGGCTAAGCGGAGCCCCTCGCTAAGGTGAAGTGTATTGTAGGCTTTATCTTTCTGGGCAATGCTCTAAGGCTCGTATGTGGGTTTTTGTCAGGAATGTGATTTCATGCTATGTAAGGCTAATATCAACTGTCATGCTTTGTTGTGTGTAGCTTAAAGGACAATGGATAAACGTGCTGTGTGTCTCATATAATACCAGTTCAGTAGGCTAACTACAAATTTTTCCCCTTTACCTTTACTTTTGTTCTGTAATTCCCCATTCTTTTATCTCCAGTGTCCAAAGTAGAGCGTTGATGTGTTTGTTGTTGACTGATTCAATCATACTGCTGCTAACTTGGGGGTTTTGATATGAAAGATTTTCTTTTAAAACAGCTGTCTACAAATGGCACTTCAGATTGTTTCTGTATACTCTGAAACAGCTTAGAAGCAACATAATACTGCATTCTCATAAATTAGACTGCTGTTAGTTAAGATGCATCTTGTATGTGCTTATAAGGCTGCTTACTTCAAAATCTATTTGGTCAGAGAGGATAATTATTCCTTAATTAGCTTTACAATTCCTTAATTAGCTGTTTTCTCGGTCTGTGTGTTATCAAGCAGCAGGCTATTGTGCCTGTTCTATGTGTTAATAAAACCCAAAGCAAAATCCTGCATTCATGAGCTTCCGGAAACAGGATGTCCCTCTTTAAAACCGTGTCGCAAATAGGAGTCGCAAAACTTATTCTTCACAATCATCTCTCTCTGACACAGAGAAAGCAGGAGACATCTCCATCAGGTAACTCTCTTATTTTGAGGGTTAGAACAACTTCCTCCCCTTGCTTGAGCAGTCTGTCCACATCTTTAAATAACTGCCTGCACTAGATAGATGGTAAACAGCCTTCTAAAGTGAAACTAACTTGTTCTAGAGTTGGGGTTTTATTTTGACTGGGGAAGGGGGATGAGAAGTCAGTCTATGTCTGCGTCTTGGAAACTTTCTGAAAAATAAAATTAAGATTATTTTTACAGTGTACACCTCTGAGATTCTTCCCTCTGTCCCAATTTGTACTGTAGGTGTTAATAATGGGACTTCATAGAGAATTCGAGGTATGTGGAAATGAGTGATGTGGAGGTGCAGAATAGCACGTGGAGGTGGAGAATGAATCGCTCAACTGCATCTAGTGTAGTGGGGTATTTTTGGAGCTGACCTTGGAAGATTTTCTTTAAAATATTTGAGGTTTCTGGTTTAGTTCTTAAACTCCTGTCTCTAAGTACCATAATGAGTTCTACCCTTTTGAAGTGAAAAAGGTGGAATTCTTGCTTTGTGACTCAAGGAATTAAACAAAGGGGAGCAGGTATAGAATACAGGAAAGTGGCTTTTCAGGTTATAATGCTTACTCATTCTTTATTGGCAATGTGGCAATAAGGAACTGAATTAAAGTGAGTTTATACCTGGTTTATTACTGAAGAACTAAAACCTGAAATCTAGCGTATGCGAACAATGGATTTAGAACAGGAAAAGCTTTTGTTCACTTAGCAGAGGGAGGGAAATGTGGGTTAACCTTGGCTGGCTTCTAGATAATGCATTTGCATATGCAGTGATACAATTGTCAAGGTATATCCAACCTTAGGGCTTTGGCAGTCGCTTGTCAGGTGACAGGGTGCAGCTGTAGTAAGGATAAGTCTGGGTTTCTGACCTTTGCTTCCAGCTACTTTGGTCATGTAATAGCTAAGAGGTGGCTTTGGATAGAGAACTCCGTATTTTGGGTATACTCAAATATCCCAGATCTAGGAAGATGTAAACTCTTGTTTCATTGAACTTTTCCTGTCAAGCTTAGGGCTCACTACTTCTGCCGGAATAGACTAGTACACATGTCCTTGCTCGAAGCACCCCAGAACTTGGCATGTTTACCCTAATGGCTTGCACCTGAGAAAGAGCAAGAAGGGGTACGTCCGATGTCTGTGCATACTGGTACATCCTAACATTAAACTACAAATGCAATGATGTGTTTGGCTGACACATTACAGTTAGTGGAATGGCAGTTGTTACGTTTGCACAGCTACCTTGTTCAATGTTTCAGTGATCTACAACACCGAGCAAGGTCTTGTTCCTTCAGAATTGTAATATTACAGCTGGAGTTACAGTATATGCGTTGCCTGCGCTATACCTTTCCCGGCACGATAAGGAGAAAACATGTTTTGTTAAAGTTCATTTTTTTTGTATGAAACTTCAATTTCCTGGAAGAGACCATGATTGACCAACCTCCCCCCCGCCAATTGATTATAGTCCATTTGCAAATTAGTGGTTTGGCTGCAGCAAGGGTTTAGTATTACAGTTCTTGCCTTGAAGATTCATCCAGGCATTTAAATAAATTCTACCTTCTGTAATTGTTACTGATGTCTTTCCTTATCCTGTAGCTTCCCACTTACTGAAAGATGTCAGGAATTGGAGTAGTGTCCTCCTGTTCCTGTCTCTGTCCTGGCGTATGGCTGCTGAAACCAGGAATGCAGAAGATGAGCTCCTTCAGCTTACATACAGCAGCCAGGTGTGCTGCCAAGGATTATTATGAAGTACTTGTGTTGGGTGGAGGTGCTGGTGGAATCACCATGAGTGCTCGGATGAAGAGGAAAGTCGGGGCAGGAAATGTGGCTGTTGTTGAGCCAAGTAAGGTAAGTCCTCCTTGGATGTAAAACATCAAAAACAGTAAGTGTAACCAGACTGGTCTGATTCTCATCCTTCTTCAACCTCACATTTTTTTAACTGTGGAGAGGGAGCTAACTAGTTATCTTTTAGAAAGCTTTGTGTGAAATTTGTTGCTCCACGATAAAGATGCATGCATCCCTCCAGCTTTGTCATGCAAAACTCTTAGTTATTTATTTATACAGCTGCTTTTGTTAAGAATAATACAATGTTAGGAGCACATTGCTTCCTCTGGGGTGATGTTCCTTCATATTAAAGTCCTTTAAACAGTTCTTAAATGTGCATTTGAACACTGCTTTCAGACTCATTACTACCAGCCGCTGTGGACCCTGGTTGGCGGTGGTGCAAAGCAGCTGGCAACCTCAGCCCGTCCAACAGAAAGCGTAATGCCTAAAGGTGTTGAGTGGATCCAGTCTCGAGTTACAGCGTTGGATCCAGATAAGAACTGCGTCTGGCTGGAGAATGACATCAAGGTAATAATGTTTAAAAAAATAAGAAAATTTAAAAAGGTTATTTTCTTACTCTATGTCATGAGTTGTCTGTCTGCCTCTTGCAGATCCCTCAGAACTGCCTATTGAGCAAGGTCTTCCTCCAGCATCTAGGAAGCCAGGAAATTCCACTTAGTCTTATGAGAAGTGCTTGATCCTAAAATCTGTTTCTGATAAAAATTGTTATAGACAACTAGGCTAGAATAACATCACATTAAAATACCATTGTCATAAGTCTTTTCTCAGTTTATAGTGAACTGAACACAAAAGACAATGTTTTGCTCCAAACACTTGGTTTTCTGTATAGCAAATGCTGTGTGTGTAACTTGTAATGCAGTGAACATTTTAACTATAATTCATTCTCAGAGCTTAACTTTTACATTACTGATGCTCCCTATATCTCCTTCTTGTATGACTCTGTTGCTGTCAGATAACTTAAATTTGCTTTGTGGTAGTGTTTTGGGTTTTGTCTAAAATAATATTTTTTTTTCCCCCCATATCCAACAGATATCGTACAAGTATTTGATAATTGCCCTTGGGATTAGTCTGCATTATGAAAAGGTATTTATTTCACAGTAATCATGTTTTTACTAGTTTTAATGGCATCACGTACCCTTATGATTGACTAAAGTAAATGGCTTTCAGTACACTTTTTATACTGGAAGATATTGAACGCTAGTACAAATTAAAGTGCCAGGAGACAGCCTAATGACTTTATTCCTTCCCTAGATCTCTATGTAATAACCCAAATTACTCTTGGGGAAGGTCTTTTGAGACTGCTTTGTTGTATCTTTATGGCAATATCAGCAGATGGGGCAGCAAGTTAAATCTAGAGCTTAAAGGCAGTCTGTAATACTGAGATAATCAGGTATGCTGCCTGTAGTCTGAAGCATCTCTAATGTAAACAGAAGTGAGGAACACTCAGCAGTCAGTCAGATCTGTTGTGCAGAATTAATCTGACCCACTCTCCTTTTGAAGAGCATCATTTATGAAAGGTAAACCGGCTGAGTTACCACGCTTGTATTTAAATAGGCCCTGGGGCCCTTCCCACCTATGAGGTTTTACATACGCTTTATACAGCGGCACTCAGAGGAAAAGGTTAATACCGTTGTATGGCGCAAGAATGGCCGCAGCGGTATGTAGGAGGAAGACGACACAAAGGCAAGACATTTGAGCGGTTTGACTCCCGTGGTTTTATCCTGACCTGGATATGATGTAGTACCTGAAATATATTTGAGTATCTCTCTGAAAACTCGTAAGGCATATGCAAAGCAAGAGCTAGTTTTAGTCAGCTGTGGTCACACCAGATAAATTCTGGTGATTAGGTCAGTGGGATGAGCAGTTGCATTGTATTCAGTGATTCAGCCTTCGCATATGTCTCTCTTCAGTACAACCTGATAAAACTAAATTCAGTATTCAGTAGTAGAAGCCATCTAATACAGTTAAACACTATTACTCTATAGTGAACAAAATTCGTAGTAACAAATTTATATGGCTCTGCAATGAAAGTGGCCAATTTAAAGTGAAGGATGGTTTCTCTTCTCTGTCTTCACGAACAGCATACTTCCTGGTGTAGACTGTAACGTCCCAAACGCACTGCAGTGCATGTAACATGACTCCGTTTTCTCACAGAATTTCTGCAATCCAATATTTTGAAATAGGGACAACTCCCTTTCTCACAAGCAGATGCTCAGGCGTGATAGGAATAAGAGGGAAATAATTATTGGAGACAGTTGAATTAAAATAACCGTAGGAAACAGAGGTATCTGCAGCTGACTACTGAAGAGTTTCATGAACCTTGTAAAGTTTCATAAGGCCTTTTTATTTTTTTAGATGATTCTTTCTTATGATGATGTGGCAGTGACTTTATATATTCTCAATCTGAATTTCATGTGCTAGTCTACAAAAACTTGTGTCTGGGTCTGCACTGAACACTTAAACACTACAAATGTTGCAAGCAGCATCATTTCAGTGAATGTTACATCTAGTAAATGATCTACTGGAAATATCTGTTTGATTGCTTGATAGGCTTATTTTTAAAAATGCCAAGTAGCAAGTATCCATGGGCTTTCTTTTCGCTAGAGGCTTTTTAAATACACGTTTCTCAAATCTGTGTTTAATACTTGGCAATGATGACAAAATTTTTGCCATCTGTACTTTGAACCTTAATTTCATTTTCTTAGATCAAAGGCTTGCCTGAGGGTTTTCATCACCCTAAAATAGGTTCCAATTATTCAGTTCATACGGTGGAGAAAACATGGAAAGCTTTACAAGATTTCAAGGAAGGAAATGCTATCTTCACTTTTCCAAATACTCCAGTGAAATGTGCAGGGGCTCCTCAGAAGATCATGTATTTATCAGAGGCCTACTGGAGGAAAGTAAGTATTTTACTCTCTGCTAGTGCTTACTCCCACAGTTGGAAGGAAGGCTTGTTCTAAGGGGTTCGTGTTATCTTTCAAACAAATGAAAATCACATGAGAGGAATGTGACTCAGGATTATTAAATTAAAGTGACTGAGTTGCCTTTTCTATTATTAGTGTATAATAAATGAAGCTGACTGAATCGTACATAAATATTTAGCATATATGTAATACTGGAGAAACTTGTAGAATTCAGAATCCATAAGGAAAGAACTGCTTACTCTGCTTCTGGTGAGCTACAGCTACAACTGTTCTCAGCCTGATACAGAACTTCAGGTGGTGCTCTAAAATAACACTGGCTGGAATTAAGTAATTCTTGTTACTTTAAGTACTTAATACCTGTTGCTATTTCTCTTTCTGCTAGTCTGAAAAGCGGCTATGCTTGCTCCTTGTGGCGCATTGTCTTGGCGTCAGGAGTTGTCTCAGCCAGGCTGTTAAAGCAAGCTTAGTGGAAACAAGACAACTTCAAGTGGAAGTGTCAGGCTGCATATGCGTTTAAGTTTCATGAGCTATCTATTGGGCAAGTATCTGAATAATGCATAGAGCTGAAGGTTTCAGAAAGCTGTATAATGCTAAGCTGCTACAAGTGCTTAACCTGCTTACAGCAGTTCCTCTGAACTGCAGTCGCTTCTCACCAGCAATTTGTGTGGCATGTCTTCATTATCTCAGTCAGACAGTGCGAAGACTATCTTGTCTAGCTTCTGACATGGTGTGAAATAGCTGTTCTCGAGAGTTCTAATGTTAATACTTCATTAATAATTGAACTGCATTAATAGTTCTATCAGCTCTTCAGTAGTGCAGCATAGTTCCTTTGTCTCTGCTAGCTTGTCACACCTTTCTTAATAAAAAAGGCTAATCTGATCTCTCTGTGCAGACAGGAAAGCGTTCCAAAGCAAACATAATGTTCAATACTTCGCTTGGTGTCATTTTTGGTGTTAAGAAGTACGCTGATGCATTGCTTGAAATAATAAAGGAGAGGAATATTGTCGTTAACTATAAGCGCAACCTTATAGAAGTTCGAGCAGACAAGCAGGAAGCTGTGTTTGAAAACTTGGACAAGCCTGGAGTGACTGAAGTTCATCAGGTCAGGAGCTTTGAGACCTCTAGTTTCATTCTGTTTGTCTTCCTTGTGTACTGTAACAACATCGTGTCTGCCTCACTGTATACTGCTGTTACCTCCTGAGAGTACCATCTCTAACTTCAGCAGAAAATTAAAAAGTTTGAGGTGGAGAGAAGAAAGAGTATTTCGTAAAAGATGCCTGGAGTCCTGTATGCCTGGTTAGCGTAATTTGGGGATGTCTCGGATGTGTATGGAAGAAGGCAGATTGCTGTTACACCAGTCTAAGTGGAGTTCCCTGATAAGGTTCATGTTAATAAAAGGGTGCACTTCAAATCTGAGAGCAAATTTTCATTCTATACTTTTGTTTTAATTAAATGTCACCAGACCAACCAAAAACCCCTTCTCCTTCTCTCTTACTGCCTTATATCAATACAGTATGACTTGCTCTGATAAACGAGCCATTGAGTGCCTTTTCTTTCTGTCTAGTATGAAATGCTCCATGTCACACCCCCAATGGGGCCACCTGATGTACTCATCAACAGTCCTGTCTCGGATGAAATTGGCTGGGTGGATGTAGATAAGGAAACTCTACAACATAAGAAGTATCCTAATGTATTTGGTATTGGAGACTGCACCAACCTTCCAACATCAAAGACTGCTGCAGCTGTAGGTAACGTTGCGTGTGTGTGCATAATGAAAGTGGGGGAGTGACAGTAAGGTGGGTTTTCTTGTACAGTTTGTTGCTCCCAAGGTCTTGGCTTCAATTCTTTCCAGCTTTCAACTAATTAGCTACAGACCGTGCTGGTATGGTAAACCCACAATTCTCTTGTTCCAAATGTCTCACAGATGAACTAATTCTATTTTTTTCTGTTCATGGAATGGCCTAAAATGAGTGTACTACTCTTGCACTCTGTCATAATTCAGTAGCAAAACTTTCTGCTCTATCTTAGAAGGTCATGCGTATGTGTCAGCTAACTGATAACTCTCTATTGAAGAATCACGTGTTCTGTACTTGTAGCTGCAGGGTCCAATAGAAAAACACTTCAGACATACGGTCTCACAACTAAAGATAATGCAAATAAGAGGGTGGAAAAAAAGAGGCCATGCAGTATGTTATTGGTGTAACTTGAAGAATGGTACAGTCTGCTATTCCAGCAAAGGGGTCTAGAGTACTTCCCTTCCAGCACTCGAAACGAAAACTTCAGTGTGCCAGAATCTTAGTGTACTTAGCCTGAGCAAGTATAATATAGCATAGGAGAATGGGCATAGGGTAAAAGCACAGAGCTCAGGTGTCATTAAACTTTAGCATGTTGGAAACCATGAAGCCAAAGCATTATTCAAAATTTTATTTTTTATTATTCTTATTTGGGACTGTAAGCTTCCCAAATTGATTTGACATCTAAATTCAACTACAGCTGAATTTTTCCAATCAAATGCCTGGTTACCAGTGTTTGCTCTAGTAATGACACTAATTGCTGCCTGAAGCAAAGCCTTAATACCCTCTTTTTTTTCTTTCTTATGTAGCTGCCCAGTCTGGAGTACTTGATAAAACTATTTCCCTGGTAATGAAGAACCAGTTGCCAACTAAAAAGGTACCTGCAGCTCTTGGCTTAGGGAGAAGTTATCTTGACTGTTTTCTCCATTGTTATGCAGGAAGCCTTGCAAGCAGCTAAACCATGTGAACCGGAAAGCAGGAAGGGCTTTAAATCAGCAGCTGGGGTGCTAAATACTGTGTATCGTAGTAGTAATTTAATTGCACAAATCATATCTTTGATACTGCATTTAAAAATATTATCTGTTTAATTCTGTGACTTCTGAGTTGCAGAAAGGCTGGTTAGTCTGGGTTCTTCACCAATGCAGGTGACCTATTTAGAGTAAAACTGTTGACTATTATACTCCCTATTCCAAGAAAACCCTTGCAAACTTTACACGTCTGTACTGTGTTAAACTTGCCTCCCCTGTACAGAACATGAACTTTTAAGGGGTTAAATTGAAGGTTTTGTACTACAGATGACGCTAAGCCTGCATCTGTGTTTAAATTTCACTTTGATACTTGGTTTCATTTTATATATGGCTTCTGAATTAATATTCCTTGGGGTACTAACCTGCATACCATCATCCATGCTGCTGCAATTCTCTGGAAATTCCTACTAGATTCAAGATTCTGTTCATATACTGTCAAAGCTAGCACCAGCTTTCATTCTTATCTACAGGTCACCTGTTCTGCTCGTTACAAAAATAACCAGCAATTAATGAGACAAAGCCCTATTGTTTTAGGTTAGTTCTAATTCAGGCAAATCAACAATCTACATTTTATTTCACATGGCTTAGTGTCATGGTTATTGGCTTAGCAGTGTTCCAAACTCGTTAGTATTAACACTATAAATGCAGAAACTTCCCAGTAACTTAATTTGAAGTATGAATGTTAACAATATGACTTGTAGTACCTCAGCATTTACTTTACTCAGATTAATGAAAAAGGGGTATTCTTCATTGCAGTACGATGGATATACTTCCTGCCCGCTAGTAACAGGCTACAACAAGGTGATTCTAGCAGAATTTGACTACGCTGCTCAGCCTTTGGAGACCTTTCCCATTGACCAGAGTAAGGAGAGAGTAACCATGTACCATATGAAAGCTGATATGATGCCTTTTCTCTATTGGAATGCACTACTTAAGTAAGTATTTCAATTCCAAGCAGGCAGAGCTGCTGTGATCATTCAGAAAGAAGCCAGGTACAGATGGCTGTTTTGGCTTAGTTCCATAGTAGAACAGAAGCAAGTGAAGTACATTCTTAGTCATGACTAAAGACCTCAACTTTCCAAGGATTCTGGGCTCTTTGCTAGTAACAGGGATTGTTCAAGCAGAATAGGGTTGAATAGTACAGAAGAGTACCCCTTCCCCATGTGAAAAAGCTCACTGAAGCAAAGAATTCTCCAAAACAAATCCTTAACACTCCTTAACAAGTATGGTATCTTGTGGGAGTAGAACAGGCTCCTTCCAACCCTACTGGGATAGTACATACATAGAACTGATGACTTGACTTTTTCCATTTCTAGGGGATACTGGGGAGGACCAGCTCCTTTCAGGAAGCTCATGCATCTGGGCTTGAAGTAACTGCTGAATCTGTATTGATTGAAAACCCTTGTGAAGAAAAAGGACTGCTCTTGCAATGGATCAATATGTATCTTTCCTCTTGGACAACCATCTTGTAGAGTGATTTTATTTTTATTTTTTTTTTTTAAAATCAAGCTTTTGTCTAAAACTTACTTTTCCCCCTACTGGGGATTAAGCATTTATTTACTCCTTCACTGCTCCTTTCTGCAAGACATAGCCTTAAACTACTTCTGCACATACACAGAAGTTTGAACCCAAGTGTGAACTTGCCTTAAGCTATAGACTACTACTGAAATATTAAGAGTGATCCATTTTAAACCTGTTCTATATGTAATTTTTTCCCTGACTCTGAATTGTCTGCATCTGAGATCAATGGATGTCCTGGATTTAAGAGAATAACTCAATGCTAGTAAAAGGGCCTAAACACCCCTTATTGTTCTCTCTTTTTTGAAGAGTAAAATCAATCCTAATTTCTTTATTAAGAAGCATATTTGCTGCCTGATCAAATGTATTATAGAAATTCATACAGGTTACTGAAAGAACTCAAAGCAGTCTCTGTGTGTGCATGTATACTCTAGGATAGTTGTATCACTTCATTTCAATTCCAGTATAATGTTTTACACTCAGGGGTAATGACATAGATAAAATAATTCCCATGGACTGGAGACTAAAAGAATGAGATCCTCTGAGACCACATACTAGGCTGAAACACAAATTAAGATGACAGGCAAGGGGCAAGTGCTTTTTAATAATGATCATATATAACTCAGTTTTAAGGGAAGATTGAACAAAGTCAAATGTAAGAGTTGGGAGTCTTCACAGAAGCTGGAACTTTAGTGGCAGTCAGGTAGACAGCGCAGGGCAAACAGGATTCATCTTCACTCATGAGATCAGCAGCAACAGCTCATTTCTGACAGAAAGATATATACGAACATATGAGTTATAGCTTCAGGTTTTTCAACACAGCCTTTAAAAGGTTCATGCTTATAACTGCAACTCCAAGGCAAACATGTACCTTCATGTTAAGTAATTCTTGAATCTTATTCTGGATCTGTCCATACACATCATTAAACAGCTCCTCCTTTGATTTTGTTCCATTCAAGTGCACTTAAAGAAAGTAAATTGAGAGACCTATAAGTGAGTGTTTCCGTAAGCCTGCCAGATCCTAATCTAAAGAGCATGCACTTGACTGGTATCAGAGAAAGAGACTCAATCCACCTGCTTCAACTCCTCACATGGCATCAAAGCAGTATGTAGATCCCAGGTTTGAAAAGCATTCTCGTAAAGCAATCTTTCAAAACTGCTTTTGTCATTCAAGACTTACCCACATCAACTCCAAGATCTTCCATTATCTTCCTGTGCTTTACATACATTGGCCAAACATGGCCATCGAACAATCCAGGTGGATCCGGTACAGTGTAATTCCTTGAACTACAAATGGTGAGATTGTTATTCAAGAGTAGTCTAATTACACTTTAGGGAAGTGACAGAGTTCATTGAGTTTCTCTACACACTAGCCTGAGCCTATTGCCTCCAATGTAGTTTCTGAGCTTACCAGAATTCAGTATTTAACATAAGCTCTAAGCATAAAGATATAAAAAAAACCTAAAAGCTGCAATTTGATGGGTGCAGCCAAAGTGTTCATGATGCAAAAATGATTCCTAAGACAAACACTGATGAATAACTTTCTCTTAAAGCTTTAGCAGAACTTTGGGTTAAATAGCTGTCTGCTTGTTCCTCTGAAACGTAGCTTTTTCAAATTTAAAATGTTTCATTTGTAGTAAGAGCAGTATATGTGTACAACAATAAACCCAAAAATAAAACCCCAGGATAGTTCAAGACCTGCGAACCCTGTCACTGGAAAAAACAGAAAGGGAGAAAGCCTATTGAAAGATCTGCGCAGAAACTGATGTATACTGATGATGTAGCCTCACATACACAGTAGTTTGGAAGGAAGTTTTTGGGTTGGTTTGGTGAAGGAAGCTACAGTTTACTAAGCAGCTAAATTAGTTTTTCTCCTTTCTTACCTAAAAGCTCTAAAGAGAAACAAACTCTTGAATGGAGTAAGATGTTATTGGGCTAGCAAGGAACTTAGATAAACTTACCTTCTTCTCCGTTTACACTCTTCATATGGAATGGAAAGAAAGAACCGATGGTGGAATACATCAATCAGCGGCCTGAAAGAGAGACACATTTGGTTACAGCTAGACTGATTAGTAGCAAGAAACCAAAAGACAAAACTACATCTATTTCCTGTACCAGACTGGGGACACCTCAATGCAGTAGTAGTCAATACCAGCTGCTAACTCTTGGTTCAGAGCAGGTCTTTTTATTCCCTTGGAGGTTTGCCTGTCATGTAAAAGTCAAAATATGGGAAGTCACACTTGATTACCTGTAGGTGTAAAGTAGAAAGCCTTCAACAATAAGAATGTGGATTGTTTCATCTCCTCCCTCCTTATCTTCTAAGATTTGGGCATCCAGCGTGTTGTTGATCCCATGGGAACGTTCGAACTTGACTGGGTTTTTTATCCAAGCGTTTATGGTACTCATCATAGCTTCCATATCTAATGCACTAATCACTACGACAAAACAGACAACTATCATGAAGCAGTAATTAAGTATCATCTAGTAACAAAGTCCAAAAAAAGTGCACCTAAAGGATCAAAATTGTGAAAGGTTTTGCGTTATACTTTGGTAACACTGTAGCAAAGCCTTACCATCATACTGCTTAAACCCATCTTCAACTTCTATTTCATCTTGGGGCTGAAACAGTGATAAAAAAATGCTTGGTCAGCACAGCTACTGGGAAGCTTGATACCCGTTTCAAAGCAAGATTCAAGATCTGAACCCTGAAGCTACAAAGAGAAATCTTAGCCCTCCACCGTGCTTGTTTACATGCAGATAAAAAGCAGTAGTAACACGACTACGATAAAGCAGCCAGCTCCTCTATCTTCCCACCGACACCAGCACACGGTAACGCACTCCAGCAGGATGGGAAGTCACCGGGACACTACAGCGCAGGCTTACGCCCCGGCCGCGCAGCCACCCCAGCGGAGCACTGCGG
>VWZZ01004901.1:1563201-1577251 GCA_013399095.1 Psophia crepitans | reverse complement strand
GATGTTCATGGCGCGTCCGGCAGCCGCCCGGCCCGACTCCTACAGCCTGTTCCTGAGGGGCGAGGGGGGGGCGGGACGGGGGACCCGGTGTCTCCGGTACCGGCCGCCTACGTGCCTGAGCCGGGACCCGGGGAAGGGGGAAAGAAAGGGGCTGGAAAAAGAGGAGAAGGTAGAAAGGGAAGAAACCCAACGTCAACTGCCGGGCAACGCCATGGTGGGAGGAGGAGGGAGCAGCAGCAGAGCTGGTCCGCGCTGCACCAGAGCGCTCCGCAAAGGGCGGCGGGGACCCGCTGCATGGGGCTTGCCCTTGCGCTCCTGCGCGCCCATTGGGTGGACGCCGCCGCCGCCGCAGCCAATGGAGAGCGCGCGACGCCGAGGCCTCGCGGCTATTGGGCAGAGCGCGTTCACTTACGCCTGATAGGGTTACAGTGCAGTCGCCGCGCCGCGTTCATTGGCTGCCGTGCTGGGGGCGGGCAGCTGCGCCTATGGCAGGAGCATGGCGGCGGCACCGCGGTGTGGGTGTGCCGTGCTGGGGCTCGCGCGCTCTCCTGAGGCCCAGCGGGACCGGGCGACCGCGGGAGCCTCGGGGGGTCGGTCCCGCCGCCAGCGAGAGCTCTGCTGCGGGCCGGCTGGCGGCTCGGTGCCGCTGGGCTCCTTCGTGGGGGTAGCGAGGGGGCGCGCCCTGAGGAGGGTGAGGCCGAGCCCCGCGCCCTGAGGGCGGAGCAGGTGTCGGTTCTGCTGCTGCCTCCTCAGGCTGCACTGCCCTCTCGCCTCCGCCCGGGGGCCGTCGCAGCAGTTCCGGCGGCAGCAGGCGCGCGGGTGCGGTCGTTATCTTTGTTAGCGGTAACGCTGGGTCCGGGGGGCCGCGCCCTGGCGGAGCCGTGAACGCCGCCACCAGAAGGCCCCCAGCGCCCCGAGCCAGATACCGGCCCGGCGCGCAGTACTGAGGTGCTGCGGCCTGCCGCTCCCCGAAGGGCCGCGGGAGGGCGGGGAAGGGTAGCGGGACGGGCCGTCCGGGCACGGCCCGCGCTGTGGCGTGACTCGGACGGGCCGGGCTGCGCCGCGCGGGAGGAGGCGGGAGGGAATGCTGCGGGCGCTGTGGCAGGGTGACCCCTGCAGATTCCAGGGTGAAATGCACCAGCAGTTGTACAAGCATCTTCGGCGTTCAAGGTCAATACCAGGCCATGGAATCAGGGAGTTTTGACAGGCGTGGAGGACTTTGGCTGGGAGACGTGGAGCGGAGGGTTTGTCTCCTGTAACCCCCAGGTTTCAAGGGCAGTTCCCGAGGGAGCGTTTCCTTGGCAGTTGTGTTTGTGCCCCGGCCGCGGGCTGCCAGTGCTCGGACTCCTGCAAACCGCAGAAAACCCCAGGACTGGTAACTGTGCTGTGCCTGAGGGACTTCACCGCTTCTTGTTAAAGCTTTTTTCCCTTCTATGGAGAAATAAAATTCATGGTCACAGCCTTTTTTTTTTTTTTTAAATCTAATCTGAGTTTATTCTCAGCAGCATTAAATTCCATAATTTTACAAGCCAGTAACTCAGTTCCCCGTGTTTACAGTACCAGTGGTTAGTGTGTTGCCAACCATCCAGCTCACTTCTCATTATTTGTGAGTTGTATTAATTTTCTTCCGGTAAGACTCCAGGCAAATCTCAGTTGATTTCTGTCACAGTTGTTTTTAACTTCCAAACAGAACATGTAATTTGGTCTCTTGGCTTTTCTTCTTTGGATGGACAGTTAGTTAAAAATACCTTTTTTTTCTTTTCCTTTTTTTTGTGACTAAGCTAACTTCTGTTTTGCAATAGAGGATCTGTATTTATTTTGTTAACTATTTTTTTTTAAGTGTATGTATGTGTACTTAGCTTTTAAATGTAGAAGCTCCAAATCTTCTCAGAGGCTACACCTGAATTCCTTAGATTAACCATCAGCTTTCTTTGAAGCTTCGGGCTGGCAGAAAGCCAGGACATGTTCAGAATACATAATAGTGTTGTTATGTAGTTTGAGGATTACATCTCAAACTAAATTTATAATTTGTGCATATATTACTACAACCAGGATGCTATTTCCAAGCAGTTGAGCTCACTTTACAGCAGCATTTCAGCTGTTTTGCTCCAAGGTTCTTCCAAAGTCTTGGTAACTCACTGTTTTATACTCTTCACCTTTCACTAAGCAAGATGCACTTTCAAGTTCCACGCTCAAAACTAATTTTTGATCTAGAAATACAAGTTCCACTGTTTTTTACCATACCTTGCCGTTCCAATATGTAAACACAACTGTTTCACTATTTTAACATGATGTAAATATCACATCAGCGAAGTCAGGATAACAAACACATTAGAAGCACAGTGGTTTTTAGAAGGGCAATTAGGCTGAAATATGCTTCGCTCACCTCAATTCAGTATTGACAGAGCTGGAATGAAAATGGCAATAACTGGACTCAGAAGTCACCACAGTTTAACAGCTTGGTTGAGGCAGACTGATGGTAGCTTTAGTCTGATGTGCAATAACATACGTAAACTTTATAGTCATTGTCTTTCACTAGTAGCTCAGAGTCAAGGATTTGTCATGACCAGACCCTGAGTCTAGAGAATAGATAGTTTTGTGGATGTTACTGATTGAGATCACTGTATGTGTCTCGTGTCTATGGAAAGGGAGGATTCTTTCCGTTCAGGCAAACAGTTTCCACTTCATACAGAACTGATATTTTGTAAGTAAAATATGAGAATATTTTGAATACTTCTTAATGCACAGCAGTGGTAGGGAAAAATGAATGTTATGCTCTGTAAAGGATATTTAAACATTCGTAAAGCTCTCGGGTGCTTTCAGGCTATGGACTGCAGAATGCTGTGCGTCCTGCCCACAGCATTCAACATCTGTGTCTGCGCGTGCTAGCCGTTTCCCTGGCCCTTTGTCTCCCTCTCTCCTCCCTGATACTGCTGCTATGGTGAAAAATAGAGAGAAAGAACAACAGGATATTGTCCAGTTCTGGTCTGTGTGCCAACAGTGACAAAATGTTGTTTTCTCCTCGGTTTGGGGATTCTTGTTGGCTTTTATTAGTCCTGGGCAAGCCTGAACACACTGAGATGTTTTTTTAAATTCTTCCAGTTAGCGTGGAAACCTTGAGTCTCTGGGAGGAAGGTGGTGGCCCGTGCCCTGGCACAGACAGTCCTGTCCTGGAGGATGGTACTCTGACTCACACAGAGGAAAAGAAGAGTTCTGTTGCAAAACACAACAGGAAGACGTCCCATCCCGTGCTGCTGTGTGCCGGGAGGACACCTGCAGAGCTGCCGCAGGGGTGGAAGCGAGCCACAGGCTGTATGGATAGTGCTGAGAAAACTGCATGGCTGCACAAATCTGATGCCAAACTAGGGTGCTATTTTTGGTTCCTGTTCTGCTTTTCTGACACCTGTAGGTAAGCGTGAAGTGCCGAACAGACTTCTGCAGCGCCTTACGGAGCGAAGGAACTGTCACAAGGTATGGGATCACGGCAAAGCATCTTACTTAGCAATCAGGATTAATTATAACCCAGGAATATGAACTGTAAATGCACCGGAGTTGCCAAGACAGGAGCTGGCTGCGTGTCAGCGCTTGAATGAGGACGTACCATCCCATCAGGACTCCCTGGGAGCAGCAGGTAACACCCAGGTATGCACGAAGCCCCACGGAGGTAGATCACCAAACGCTGGGGGGTACAGCGGGGGGAGAGCAGGTGTTCAACCCTTATTTTGGGATGGGTAATAAAGTGGTGATAAAGACTGTTGTGAGAGGATGAAGTGAGGTGAAAAAACAATTGAGCCAGATAATGAGTTGTATTAAAACTATCCAGGATAAAATGGAATAACATATGACACATTCTGCAATAATGCATCATACAGGCCACCTAAAGCTGAGGCAAACACACACTTTGAAAGATAAATGGCAGAAATTTAAAAAAAATCTGCTTGAAGTGTGAGAAGTGATGAAGTATAAGGAAACCGCAAAGGTGAAAGAAATAGATGTGCTAATTACATAATTGTGGGACTACATAAGCCTGTGAATGGGGAAGCTTATGCTGTTTGGTTGTGAAGACTTCGGTGGGGATGCAGAAATACTGAACTGATGAAGCTGTAACTTCTCTTAAGCTGTAAGCTTTTAAAAAACCCACCTTCTTAACAAATTAGTGTATTACAATACTGTTTTAGTGATCTGGGATATGAAAAAGTTGATATGAAAGGCTACTCTATAGTCCTGGGTTTGATTTGAAGGCAGGTATTAAAAGAAATCAGTAACTACTAAAAAAATTGTTTTTCATCACAGCTCAGGGCACTTAAATCCTGTTTGTGTCTCAGCAGTGCTGTGTTCGTATTTCTATACATTCTGGGAAGCTCTAGGCTCTGTCTGATGAACGGTTTCTGTTGCTGATATGCAGAGGTCTTTTTTTTTTCCCCTCTTTTAAGGGCTTTTTGGAGTTGTAGAATACCATTACTTTGAACTTTTCTGTATCTAACTATATCAGATATAAGAAGGAAACTTTTTTGCACCTGTTTGTAAACATTAAGTATTGAATTTGTTGTGCTTCAAAGCTATTTTCTTTTGAAATACTGAATAGTTCCTAAACATTGGCTAGCTCTGCTTAAAACCAGATCATGGACTGTAAAACAAGACCTGACTTAATTCTAGAATTGCTTTTATTACATTCCCATAAAGAAACCAGAACTTACACTACTGTCTGTCTGGGAGTAAATGTGCAGACTTCTTAACCCTGATTTCAGACATGAATTTTTTGAATTGATGCTTCTCTTCTGTCTAGGTATGTTTAAGAATGTTTTAGTCTTCTGAAATATCGAATGCTCAATAACTCTTACAAGACTTTGATATATTTTAGTATAAATTTAAATAATTTCTTTGCAGGGGTACTCATCAGATGCTTTCTGTGATCTTTACCAGTGAATCTACACAAGCGATTCGTCCTTCAACTCACTTTCGGAACTGCATCTTGGGTCTTGTCCTGCTTTAACTCCCAAAGAAATAATTACGCTTAACAAGACCTTATTACCTACTGAAAAACAATGACTGAATTCCTGGTTTGTTTTAATTGGTGTAACGGTGAACAGCCCCAGCCGGTAGGTAGATGCACAACTGCCATCCTTTATCAGATCTGAAATTTTGTCTTTCAGTTATGTGGAAAACACTTGCATTGTCATGTTGTTTGATCAGTTTGGCCTAATTAATGCAAAAGCTAGAAATGGACCTGTTAAACTACATATGTCTTTTCAGAAACTTTGGCCATGTGACTGTGTGCAGTTCTTAGGCCCTGACTTTCCAACACTTTTGCTGAAATTCAATTTGCAATGATAAGAGACTTTGACCCTTTCTTACTGCAAACAGTCTGAAACTTCAGCCCGATTGCCATGAGGAGTCATTTGGGGTCAGGGGTTTTTTGTTGTTGCTTTTTTTAACTCAGTTGCTTGTTTCTGTCTAAAAGCTGCTCATGTTTTCTGAATAGAGACCTGAGATGTCTTCTCTCTTATAGAAGAGGCGTCAGAGACTGGACCGGAATATGATAGGAGAACCAATGAACTTTGTACACACTGCGCATGTTGGGGCAAGAGAGATGAGTAGTGACTATTCATCAGTAAGTGTGCACCTCTCGGATAAGCAGAAATCTCCACTCAGTAAGCTGTAGAGTGGGTAGCTAATAAAATATTAGATAATTGAAAGAGGGAGAGAAAAATCTGACTTTTTTATTTTCTTCTCATTGATAGAACAGCATCAGAACAGAACTGTCCTTTGATTTGTAAACATAAGATACTGTGGAAGATGTATTCAGTAAGAATTGCTCATTTCCCCAGTATCTTTACACATGATGAGAAATTTTTGGATAAGGATTCTGTGGAGGCACTTGATAGTAGGTCCAGATAAGACACCACCCTCAAGCCAAATCTGTGTCAGGGTGAGGGCTGTAAGAATAAGTGGATTTTGGATAGCAAGACCCATCATGTGCACAGACTTAAAACAATATTTAACAAGTCTGGGTTTAGTTGTGTTTTCTTCCCTACAAGCAGTGACCCAGTACTGTAAACATATGGGCAGGCTCACCTGCCTCATCAAATTGGTGCTTTTAGTAATTGCTTTGGCAACCAGACTTTATAAGATGCATGTTCTAATAAACTTTTTTTCTAGGCTGTATCAATTCAGGACCACATGAAGTCTAAAGGTGGCTACACAAATGGCACTTCTGCAACTGTTGAGATGTAGGAAACTGAGAGAAGGCTGAAATCTGCTCTGTCTTGTGAGGACCCCCTGGACTGTGCTTTCATATTCTCTCAAGTCTGTTTATCATGGAGTAGAGAGAGAACCTGAATTATAAATAGGTTAGTGCAAGCTTTGGTGTTCTTTGCACAATAGCTTCTGAAGGAGTTACTGTAAATTATCCTTAAAATAGTCTGTCGTGGTAGTGTTATAGTCGCAACTGTAATTAGTCACTGTGGATGACTTCCTAGCTGTGTCTGAAAAGCCTCACAAAATTGTCTTGTAGGATGGGATTGGAAGTCAGTATGAATTGTCTGGGGTTTTCGTCTCTGTCTTTTTCTCCCCTTGAGAAATGCAGAGGTTGATTCAGTTGGAAGATACCACACGTTTGAATTTCTTACATGAGCTAAACTGAATTGCTAATTAGGATCTTGTAGCCTATAATACAACTTTGGACCTAATTTTTTGATGGCTTACAACCTGATGCATAAATCTACTGAGCTGCATTATGGTATTTTTTTAATGTCTTTCGATGGTGAGTGAACCCTAATGCGATATAGTTAGCTGAGGCTGCAAACCCCAGTGAAACTTCTGCATTGCTGTGATGATGATTTTTGAGTGAAAAATGAAAGCTTTGCAAACATACTTTCAAATGAGGCTTAGAAAAAACCAGATGTTTCTCTCAATTATTGGGCTGCTTCCCTTCCATTCATGCAGCAGTGTGACTGCCAGGTATTACTACCACAGAGCTAACAATATCTACTGGTTAACTTCAAGCGGTGCTACAATATGCTCATAACGGTGTGCTAATTTTACATGACTGCTACTGAATTTTCAGCTAAACTTAAGATCGCTCACTGTTACCTATCTGTAACAGTAACTAGACAGGACTTCAAGGGGTATCTCACTTGTCTTTCTGGCTCCTTAATTTCAAGACTTTTTTTTTAGATTAACTGATTTTTTTCTTGCATATGCTTTTAAATGATATGGTTTAAGTGATACAGCCATGCAAAGGACAAAAACCTAAAGAATATTGTGAAAACTTGCAGAACAGTAAATGGAAATAGTGTCTTGCAGAGTTCCAGTACTTCATAATACAAATATTTAGCCATACCCAAACTACAGTTTATCACTTGGTTCTTACTCCTCTTTGTATTAAGTGATATGACAAAACTGCTGAAGTAGAGCTTCAGCCTATTTCTTTTGCCCAATCACTGACAGCTGTTCCCAAACACAAAATTTTAAATGGCTGCCAGTTTCAGAAACTTAGGAAATCTGCTTGCTGTCACGGGATTAACTGAATACAAGTGTTCAAATGACTGCCAAATCAGCACTAGTTATGCTGGAAGTCAGTGGAGCACTCTCTTTCTTGCTCTAGGCATAAGATAAGTTATGAACTTTTTACTGTAAAAAAAAAATCCTTACTCTTGAATTAGAATATATGCCATATTTTAATATATCTTAAAATTAGCATGAGTTAGCTGTACACTTAGCTTTTTTAAAGCCTTTCGTATTTCTGTCCTCTATTGTCAGAAGCATTCCAACAGCCGAGTTAAGATACAGAGTTCAAAGCAGCCAAATCCTGTGTACTGTTGAGGAAGCCTAAAGTGGCTGAGTTGTTTAAAGCGTAACTCCTAATTCATCTGCTATTACACTGAGTCCATGCATTCATTCATTGGTCCGTACTTGCTCAGAGAGAATAATGGTAGGACAACTGTGTTGAAGAAAAGAGCTGTATTTTGTTAACACTATAAGAAAATTAATGGAACAGGAGTTTGTATTTCCTGAAGACTCATTCATAGGTTGAAGATTAGTGGTATATGCATAACTAGAAATAAAAATTTGGCAATCATGTCAGTTCTCTCTAAAAATAAACCAACAGAGATAACTTTGTTATTAAACCCTTATTTATAGAAAAATCCTAGTTTTCATTATGTAAACCAAGCAACACTACCTGGTGTAAAATTAATCTGTTTTCATCAGCCTATATACTATTAACTAGGACCACATTAAACTTAACAAAGTTGTCACATTATTAAGAGGAAATGCTTTGCTCTTGCATTAAAGGTGCCATTAATTTAAAAAATCTAAAGAAATATAAAAGCATGTCTTAGGACTTGGGTATTTTTTGTTGTATATTTAGAAACCTTATCTAGCTGTAATCCTTCATGTAACTCAGCATGAGCCTTGGTTATAATAAATCTGTTGAATTAGGCACTTGCACTCTTCTCATTGTGAAAATCTTTATATTTTTGCACTTGTGCTCTTTTCATATTCCAAACATCTTGTTATTTTTCTCTGCACTGAAAGCCTGTCGGTCAGCTGGATGGATCAGTAAGGCTTGACTCTTTATTGCACAAAAACAAATTTCGCCACTAGGGAGCACAATTTTACATCAAGTCTCTACTATCTCCGCTCTGTACAAGCTATTACTCCAGTGGTGGTGGTCTGATTTTGTTGGGTTGGTTTTGTGTTTGGTTTGTTGTGGGGGTTTGGTTTTTTGTTTTGTTGGGTTTTTTTGTGGTTTGGTGTTTTTTTTTTTGGGGGGGGGGGAAGGTTCAGAGGGGAGTTTTTTGTTTTATTTTAAATTGGCTGGGATAAAATACAGCAAATGAGACCAAAGGATCAAACTTGTTAATCCACCTTGCAGGCTGTGAAGACCTTGTAACAGCACAATATGGCAATGACACATTGCTGCACTGACTTGATAGCATTTTACAGTTTCTTTTTGTAGCTCTAAGTAAAATAATTTGCAGGGGGAGCAGGATCAGGTCTTTGGTATGTAGTCTGGCAGAGTCTTAGCATAAAAAGAAAGGGGGGATGGAGGTTAGCACTGTCCATCTTATCCATGGATTTCCCTGCTAGGCTTTACCAACTATCCTATAATGTTGCATGAGCCTATAGTCAGTATACAGAAAAGGTATTTGGCTTTTTCACAACCTCATTTTACCTCCTGTAGCAACTTGATAACAATTACGTAGCGTTATGCTATGTTCCAAGTTAGCCTGTAATATGATAACTTGCAAGACAGGCACGTAGTGGATTCCTTTGTATGCTCTCGCTGTATGCGCCCATCAGGTGCTTCTGCTCTCTACAGACGAGAAATGTTTGAGAGATTAATAAATACCCTTAATCTTGCTGTGCCAGCAAGAATAAGCATAATTTGACAATGCTAAATTCCATGGAGGTATGGTTATAAAATTAATTGTATGTTACTAAATACAGTAACACTGGGAAAAAAAAAAAGCAAATCTGTCAGTGAAAGATGATCACATGGCTGCTTTTGATTGTGGTTGGATTTACTTTGCTATCAGCACTGTGACACTGCCATAAAAACCCAACAGTTGAAGATAAGAATGATCTTGTCTGCCTTTTGTAATCGCTGTGGAAGTAGACAAGATGAGCTGCAGGCAGAAAACAGTGCTGTGTTACAGTGGTGTCAAAAAGATCTTGGCTGAGTAGGTTCCTGTCAGGAACCTTGTGGTTCTGCAAACTTGGTTAGTCAGGAATCTCAGGCAGTTTTTCTATGCTATGAAATCATTCAGATAAAATTAGGCAGCCAGGGAACATGAGGTAGAAGCTACATTTTCCTTCCTAGCTTTGTATCCTCTTTTCCCAGTTCCTTACAGCAGTGGTTTTCCTGTCGACACTGATGTGCTTACAGTGTATTTGTAAAAGGTTTCCTAGTCCTGTACAGAATAGGTCCTCTCTAGGAACAGCTGGACAGTTGGTTCCTCAACAGAGCATTAAGCAGGGAGTTACTCAAACCTGCTGCCACCTGCAGCTCTGAGCCAGTTTTGTACTTTGCTACGTGAAAGCATGAAGTCTCCGTCTTACTGCTTTATTCTTCATACTCCAAGATACGGTCAGAGCCGCTAATGGTTTGATTGGGAACTACAGAAAAATGAGATGTACAGGTGAGGCAGGTTTAGAAGCCATGGAAAGGCGATGTGGCCTGTGTTTCAGGAATGAGCAGGGAGCAGAACATGAGCACATTAACATTTGTTATCTGCAAGGCACAGGACAGCTCTGTTGATACCAGTTGGAAAACACTCACCAGGTGTGCGTAATTGGTATATGGAGGAAATTGGGCACTTAAATGCGTGACTAAGCTGGGACTTTGAGACACAGATTGCCAATGCAATGGGTGGTAGTATACTCTTCCTGCAATGGCCACAAAGCTGTTTTCTGAAAGTATGGAGCCACCCAGACAGCTAGGCTTGGTTTCAGCAGTTGCAGACTGATAGCACATACATGTTTGGAAGACGAGATGGTACATTTTTTTCTGATGAATGTGAAGTTGCAGGTGTTCTAAACGCTGAGGCCTGCTGCGCTCAACACTACCTCCATGGAACACAACCCAAAATTTAGAGTTTATACAAAATAGGAACTGTAAAAGGGTATTTGCTTTCAGTCCACCATGCTGCCAAAACTTCAGGAAAATTAACTAGATCCATCTGATATTCACCTTCCAGGTAGTGGGAGCATATAATGGATTGGAGCTGAAAGTCATGAAGAATTCCTTGTGCATGAGGAGGTTTGTGTAATGTTCTCCTGGGTTCTCTGCAGGCTGAGGTGCCAGGAGGTCACCATGGTACACCAGATTTCCATCGAGACCTTTACTCTTGATGCTTTGTAGAGAAAGGAAGTGTGAAAGAAAATAATGAAAGCATTTTCAGTAGGCAGGGACATTACTAGGATGTGTTCGTGCGCTAAAGAAGCTCCCAATTTGAGGTACTTGATACTGAACTGGGACTGCTGTTTTCACCTGGGAACTTCCAGCCTAAACCCAGCCCTAACTGGCTATCAAGCATTGCGGTATGGCTCCCAAACGCCTTGTGGTTGTCACTTGTTCCGTACGTCCTGTTTCTGTGCATCCCGTTAGCGTGACCAAAATCCTAAAGTGTTACCCAAAAATATAGTTCAAATGGGAGGAAGTTCTCTTAACCTAGTTTTAATCCTGTTTAGCAGAGAGTAGCAACCGCTGGACAAGAACAACAACTTTGAGGTGTCTGTTGAGACCTCTACAGTAAATACTTATGAAATCAAGGCCACAAAGCTGTATTGAAACTAATTTCCTTAGTGAAGCTTTTTTTTGTTGTTGTTATTAAAGCAATGTAAATGGGAAGAATATTCTCTTTGTAACAAATTTTAAGTTTTGTCTGGTGTTTGCATATAAATCCAAACTGAACAAAATCAAGATTAATATTACTAAAGGCCCACCCTAATTCAGGGGCAAAAAAAAACCCAGGTGAGTTATGACTGTTTTAATATATATGTATATTATATTTAAACCTTCATCGTATGTAATATGGAAGGAAATAATCTGTTCTTTTAAACTGAAATTAGTATGATTGCTCTGGCTTACTGGAAGTTAAAAAAATGGACTTAAAAATCTACATTTAAACCACTGAGAGAGAATTTGGTGTGCTTTTAAAGCTGACATTGGCCTCTACAAGTGGATGACTAATTCATTTCAGATTCTTCATCAAAGAGCTAGAAAAGGTGTTTGGTTACAGGATGGTTTTTTTAATATAGTAGTGTATTTACATGCATCTGATCCTGCCGGTGCTTAAGGCAGATGTGTACATTTTACATAACCTACCTGAGCTGAGTCTAAAGGTGAATGAAGCCTATACTGATAACCAGTAATTAATCTCTTCACAGTGACCTGTCTGAAATTAAGGATTTGTAGATCAGGCAAAACAGTGGCACTTATGTTAGACAGAAATCTATTTTTTAAGAAATTATCTAATATATGTAAGTTTGAAACTCCAATTTCAACGTGAGCCGAAGCAGCATATTAATGGTGAACTTACTATGCTTCTAAATGCAGTTACCCACGTTTATCCTTGCAGTCTCTACCACCAGGAATATTAAAACCTGACAAAATACCTTTGAGGGTGTGATACAAGCTTGAAAATATAAATCCAAAGTAAGGTTTACAGTTCTTATTAATGCATGCTAATATGACCTCGCTGCATAATGGCACATGAGGAATGCTTTCACTAGTTTCTTTCAACTACTTTAAACATCACCTTTGAAAACGCATTTGAACTCATTATTCTCCGCTGCGTAATATCCAGTGAACTAGGGTATCTCTTGCTTGCACAGAGATTGGTACATGTTAGTACATGGGGGAAAGTTGCTGTGCATGTGTTTGTATTAATGAACAATTCCTAAATATCAGTCTTTCTGTGTTTTGGATAATTTTCTTGCTAAGAGACAGAGGTCCCATCAGACTGCCGCCATGTCCTCGTTACTTGCTGCGTGTGCAAGTCTCGCAGAGGGCAGGTTTCAGTAACAGTGTTCCCTGTGTCACTTTACTCAAAAGGTTTCACGGTGTTGTCTTCCTGCCTTGTTCCAGGCTCCAGCCAAAAAGTTGTGAAAATATGAAGCAGTGAAAGAGTCAGTTTATAAAATGGAGTAAAATTTTCTTTGGTTAAGCCACCTCTTTTCCCTTATCACCTGCTTCATTCTGCCCTGTTACTCAACCACCCACTAGATTTCTTAGAAATATATTTACATTCAGTATTTGGGTCAGTGTTCTCTCTTAGAAATTAATACAACATATTAAAAATTCCTTCATCCCTTTGAAGCTTGTATATTGATTACTGACCCCCAAATCCCCTCTTTACTGATTTTTGTATGACATAACTCTTTAGTGAGCAGAGTTTAGTCCCTTTTACAATCTGATCTTGTGAGCTGCTACACACTTGCAATTCAAATTAAACACTTTTTCGATGCCCAAAATACACTGTCATGTACCCTCAGCTCATTACAGGGCACAGAATCAATAGATTTATTGAAATAATCTGTATTAATCTGCCATCCAGATCATGTTAGATTCAAAAGAAGTAGTAGTGGGTGTAAAGTGTCATGGTTACTCTGACAACAGCACCAAAATAGAAACGCACAGATGGACAATGTACTAGCTGCTTTTCTAAAATACCAGCTCTGCACGGAATATGACTTATTAGCTGTGCCATGATGCCCCATTATCTTTTGCTGTTCAAGCACACCATTAAATGGTTAGGTACACTTTTGCAGCCTAGTGAATCTACAGGGTGCATAAGCCTGTTCTGTTGCTGATATAAATTGCAGGTTCTCACGGGGGAAGCTTGCCTGTTATCAAAGTATCTGTATGTATGGATCAAAACACTGCTTAGTTACAGGTATGTAAATGCTGTTCACATTTTCACAGCGACAGAGCAGCTTAATGAAATTTTGCCATAATGCAGCGAGGAGTGATCCCCTGGTGCTCTCCTTAAAACCACGCGTGCAGGACCCCCGCTCCTCAGTAGGACTAACGAGTGACTGCTTCGTTTGCGAGCAGCTCAAGCACAGGGGTTACCTGCTTAGGGCTTCCATTTACTAATGCTGGACTGATGCTCAACTCTCCTCATGCCTCTCCCTCACGCCTCCGCCACCTCACCCATGGACACGTCCCCTCTTCTCCAGTAATCTGTATCTTCAGCTCTCCCGCTTCCCGCGGGCGCTGGGGCAGGCCTTGGCCCTTCGGGAGGGGATCAGTGCTTGAGGGCCTCCGGCGAGGGCCTTGTGTAACTTCCGAGGTCGGTAAATCACGGAGCTGTGTGAGGCGCTCTCCTTCCTCAAAATCATGGCTGGTTCTTCGCCTGGTGCATCACAGCTCCTTCAGTGTTTCAAAGCNCCCCCCCCCCCAAGTGCAAACAATGCAATTTCCCTCAACCTTTTGTTCCACGTTGTGTTTCGCTGTTTCGTGTGTACTTGTTGGGGAAGAACCTGACCGCGTCCTTCCGTTGGTACTGGCTGAGAAGGGCTCCGGCGCCCCCAGCCCGCA
>VWZZ01004901.1:1535145-1562528 GCA_013399095.1 Psophia crepitans | reverse complement strand
CCCGGGGGGACCCCGACCGCCGCGGGCACGGCCCGCGTAGCTCCTGTCCCTTCCGGCCGGACTGGCGTGTGGCCCCGCCGCCAAGCGTCTCGGGGGCGGCTTGGCTCTGAAGTGTGTCCCGGGGCGGCCTCGGGCTTCCCGAGCCTGCCCCGGGCCGGGCCCCTCGGTTCCCCCGTGCTGGAGGAGCGCAGGCCGGGCCCGGGCTCCGGGCACGCCTTGGCGGGGTTAGATAACAAATCTCCCCGGTGCCTGCGTAGGTGAACGCTGGTGGTGTTTCTAGAGGTATCTAAATTAGGACGCGGGCCAAGGGTGGCCGAAAGCACACAGTGTGCGTGTGTGCCCTGGCGTTAGCTTGCCCGTTCATCTCCGTGCCGGCGTGGTTCCTGTGCGGGGCAGCGGTGCCCAGCTGTGCGCCTTGCCCTGCACGCCTGGTACGCTGTCTCCTGCCTAATGCAGTTGAGAAATGGGGAAGCCAGAAACCTCTGTGATCGGCTTAAGCAGTATGAGGGGCACATCTGCACTAAACGCTGCTCCACTAAGTAGTTTTGTTGTTGTTTTGTTTGTCTGCTTGTTTTTAACATAACTTTACCCTGTTTTGGTAAGGCAGGATGCAGAGTGCTTTCCCGTGCAGGAAACCACCACGGGATGTGCCCAACAGTAGGTGCCCAGGGCAGTTTATTAGGGCCTTGAGGATCCCTGTGGGTGACGTAGCGCCTGTCTCTCTGCGAAGAGCTCCCTGGCTGTTTGTGAGTCCCACAGAGCTGTCGTTAGCTGTGTTGGGGTTTCCGAAGACCGGCTTTGTGCCCTGCCCGGATGGTTTGCTGCTGCTGACAGGGGAGTGGACTTCTCCTGCCCTCCTGTAAGACCCCAGGCTCTGCCTCCTCCTTTGCTCTGCAAACACAGCTGTAGCAGTGACGAGCATTAGACCAGGTCATTCAGCCTGAAGAACGGTATCCTGAGGCCAGCGGTGTGGGGAGTGAGCCCTCGGGGAGGCTGCAGGTGCTCAGGGGAGGACCGCTGCTGCTCTCTGAGCACAGGCGCCGGTTCCCGTGGGGCGCAGCGCCCAGGCGGAGGGAAGGAGGGCCTGTTGGTGTGTCACAGGGCTGCTGGCAGAACTCTGAAATGATGCTTGTTCTGTTCACGGCTACGTTTTCCCTACTTTTTTATGTTTCTATGACATTTATCTTGTTACTTGCTATGTACAAAGTACCTCCTCCCTGTTCTGTACCATTGAGTTTCTTGTATGTCTTATTTAGCCGCTGTGACAGATACTGTAAATACAGGCTTGGTTCGGTCTCTGTGTCCACTGGTTCATACAATTTCTAGTGTTCTTCATGGTGGGGTTACTGGTGCATGCCAAAGGTCAACAGTCAGCCCAAGCTTATATCCAGGGATGTGTTAGGAAAACTAAGGATTAAGAGACAGTGTGAGATGTATTCTTTTCTGTCAAAAATCAGGAATTATATGAGAAAAGTTTAAAGGTGGTAAAGGAAGGAAATATGATAAGAGAACCACTGGTCAAAAATAAGAAAAAATGTGTTTGAAGGTGGGGAGCCACTGGGAGTTGCCTGAACCTGAAGTGAAGAAGGTGGTGATGCCCCTTTAGGTAAGGACAGCTGTCATGCCTCTACTCCACGTGGGAGCATTTTTATGCCGGAGTAAGTCAGCCTACGGAAGCAGGTTAATCTTTTCAGGAGCGCTCTTGTGGACACACTCGTAGCCTTCCACCTAAGTAACAAGATTGAAAATGTGCTCAGTAACAAATTTTTACTTTGCATGTATGCAGAGAGCGAGATTTGTTGTGTGCTACTGCTCGGTGGCACAGCTGACCGCAAGGCCACGTACCCAAACTAGCAGCCCTTATCTGTTGTGAAAGGAGGGCACGGAAGCAATTGGAAAATAAACACTTCAGCTGGATGCAACAAGATTTAAGTGGGATGTTCCAAATGAGGTATAGCACGTAGTGTTTCGCTTCCCTTTTGATTTCTAAATGCTGTCTTTAGAGCTCAGCAATGAATCCATGAGGTAAATGTCATGCTCTGGTCCTCCCTCCCCCCATCTCATGAGGAAGAATTGTGTTCCCTGGTTCATCCCCAGAGAAGGAACTCTTGCCAAACAAAACAGGCATATCAATTAAGCAAGTAATCACTCCTTCTAGGTAGACTTAGGCTTGCACAGCATTAACACTTGATTTCCGGGTACCCAGAAAAGACTTACTCTACTTCATGAAGCAGAAAGAGCTTTTAATGGTTGGAAACATCTGGGGGTTGCACCTGTTGGAGGTCTGTATTGCTTTTAATTTGCCATTAGTTTGTACTTTTAGGGAGTGCACTCAAGGGGGAGCTTGATTGTTTTTGTGCTGATCATAAATCATGGAAGAAGTTACTTAGGCTGGCAGCTGAAGGGCTGTTACATGTTAAACAGTTAATGTGCTCGGGCCCTTCGACACAGTTCTCCCAGCCGATGTTCATGGCTATGGCCGATATAATGGATTCCTCTGAAGAAGGTTTTTTGTTATTCAAACCAGACAGACATAAACCTCTGAAACAATTTCGTCACATTTTTCTTTTCTCTCTAGGTTTGACTTGCCACGGAATACTGATGGCTGAGAAGTGCCTCTGTAGCACTGTTAATGATTACCATTGTCCATCTGACAAGCATTTGGGCTTCCCCCCTTACCCATGCCTACTTCTAGCTTAGTATCTCAGTGTTCTTTCAGACAAACCTGGAATTTACAACAGGATATACTTTTTTTTTAAAATCTATTTATACTTCCTCATATTGAGGTTAGTTTCTCTCTCAAGAAAAACAGCTGAAAGGAGATCATTTCCCAGTTTTAAGGTGACGCTTCTTTGAGATACAAGTGGTATTTATTTGCTTTCACTACTTTGCCTTTATAGGTACATCTAATCCTTAGTCTGTTCATTTATTCACTTAGATACCTGACCTTTATTAGTATATTAATGCCTGGGGAGAAGTATATATCCCTAAAATTATTATAAGTTTTAAAATTCATATGAAATAACAGAAATCATATTATGTGAGGGACTCTGAGAGTAATCTTAAGAGACATCAGTATTTCCTTAGGGGGAACGGCTGCAAGTTGCGCCAGGGGAGGTTCAAATTGGAGATTAGGAGAAATTTCTTCACTGAAAGGGGGGTCGGGCATTGGAACAGGTTGCCCAGGGAGGTGGTGGAGTCACCGTCCCTGCGGGTATTTAAGGAAAGGTTAGATGCAGCACTGAAGCACACGGTTTAGTGGTTAATAGGGGGGTGGGGGGGGTCGGTTGGACTAGGTGATCCTTGAGGTCTCTTCCAACCTTAATGATTCTATTCTATTCTATTCCTTAACTACACAAATTCTTGAAGTATGCTAGTTGATCTCCCTGTGTTTACAGTTACTTGATAAAAAATCTAGGCATTGCAATATAATACCTGTACTAGTAAAGGAAATTCTAGAGTCTGCAAGAAGGGGAAAAAAAATCCATTTTCCCATCTACTGTTTTAATTGCTTTCTACATAAAAGTTGAGGTTTTGGAAAGTATAGGATACAGAATCGGAAATAATTTGGGTTTCTGATGGTATTCTACTTGGCGACATTAACTGTGTATGTAACAAATACCTTGTATTTGAAATGAGGATAAATAGTTTTATACTGTGACTTGATTTTTCCTATTTTTGTGTCCTGGTCTCAAGCTACCCATCTCTCATGGAATCAATCGTTATATAAAATAATTAACTGAATACATTCCATTTCTCCTAACAGCTCTTTCCCTTCTGAACAGCTTTTTAGAAGAAGTGTCTCATATCCTGAACTTTGTTTAATTCACAACACCTTGGTTTATTGCAGGTAGCTGCAGATGAGGGGATCCTGCACACCGTTGGAAATGGTGTACCTCCAGTAGCAAAGGATTACTGCATAATTTACAATTCTAATTGGATATCTCTTCCAAAGAGCCTGGACAATGCTGTGAGTAGATTATAATTGTACTCCTGAAGAAAACTAGAATGCAATATGAATTTGGGTCACTTATAACTGGTCTTCAAAATTTTGAGTGAAATAGGTGCTGTGTTGAATATTTACCTTTTGGGGTCATCCCACCCCCGATCTCTATAGTGAACACTTCTATACTGTAAAAAACAGCTTCTAACGTTTACAAGGGTGATACTCTCTCTGTGCTTAGAAATGCTTTTAAATATGTTTACATGTTCATCTGATACTGTTAACTTTTTTTTCCTCAGGTGTTATCAGTATGTCTGAGTTCTAGATTTGGGAGCAAAGCTTCTGTTTGTTTACAAAAATGATGTAAACTTGGGGAACAGATTTCTTATATTGGTTCATCAGTTTGATCTCTTGTTTAATTGCCTTGAAAACATGGTGGAACAGGAGAGTATCTGGAATGTATCATCATGCCCTATTTTCTGAGTGTGTTTCTTTGAGCCAAACTAGGGCATGAGGCAGAAACAAATTTTTGTTTAGGTGGCCTTCATATAAACAGGAAATACTTTGTGTTTGGAAGTGATCAGGGCACTCTTCTCTCCCTTCCCTCCTGTCATTCATTAGCAGGTTAACCCAATCTAAAATAGGGTAAAAATCATCTGTCTGACCTGTGCTACTGACATCTTTGCTGTGCTACTTTGGCCACTGGGATGTCTTGACTAACTAAAGAAAAGTGACAATAATTTTAAGTAATTGTCAATATGAAATAGAACTTTGAAATAAGGACAGAAATATCTTCTTTGTTTTAATTCTTTTGTAATAAGTAATATGTTACCAGGTTTGCCAAGTGCTGGTTTTTGAACAAGTATTACAGTTCAGAGCTCTGGTTATGTTGTATCCGTCGGTGTCTTTTTGGCTTGTGAAGCCTGGAAATACCAGAGTGTATCCTGGACTCCTCAGAACTACAAACAGTGATTTTCCTTTATAACCAGTTTCTTATGCTTAAATGCCAGCAATAACCACTGCAAAATCACGTTTAGAAACAGGCAGATGTCTTAATGTTCCTCAGTATTGCAGGCTGCAGAAACTGCTGCTCTGATCTTGTATTCCTGAATTAATGATTCCTTTCTGTTATGCCTCTTTCTGGCAAACTTCAAATTAAGAAGGATAGTAATTAGTTTGCAGCATCAAATTTCCTACTTTCATCACATTCCTTTTCTCGCTTTTCTCTCTGCAGACTTTCAGGACTCTGGAAAACCTGACTTCTACAGTACTCTGCAATAATTCTGAAATTCCTTCTGGCTTAATGAAGGACAAAGCAGTTGTAGTGATGAGAGGAAACTGCACTTTTTTGGAGAAAGCAAGAATTGCACAAAATTCTGGTGCTAAAATGCTGTTGATTGCCAGTAAACCTAGGCTGGTAAGTTACAACATACAGTTTTCTTCTGTAGTGAAATAGCGTCTTGTCTGTTTGATCCGATGTTGTGCAGGGTTAGCTGAGAGAACCCCCAAAAGCAGGGGTTCAAGGTGTGGGTGAGTCATGAACCTTCCCCGCAGAGCACTGCGCTGGCACGACTGCTTCTCCGGAGACTGAGAGGGTCATTCGGAGTTAGCTCTGTGCAACGCTGTGTTATATCATCTAAAAGTATCTGCAGCTGAATTGTACCTTTAATCTGGTTCTTGTATCTTTAATCGCGTTTCTGAACCCAACTGCTTGTCTTTTATCATTCCCTAATTTTAGTGTACTCTGAACTCTCTGTATTCTTAGGTAATTGTGACAAAAATAAGCTCAGAAAATGTAATCCAAAATTGAAATAAAAAGAGGCATTTTGAGGTATCTTTACAGATACTTCGGTTCCTTTTCATTCTCTATTGCAGCTGCAACATGTATGTACAAATATTTGCAATTTATGAATCTCTGTGATTATCGTGAAATGTTAATCTTGTGTTAAAAGCATGGAGAATAACAACAGAGTTTTGATTATCCCTTGTAATGCTACAAAAGAACTTTATGAATCCAGATGTGTTGGTGGTATTGCCCATTTTGATTTAAGTATATGTATCTTTAACCTTTTGCAGTTGGTGATGAATGAGCTGCTTTTTCTTTTTTTTCCCCCTCCCTACACAATCTGCTGTTAGGGTTCCAACCTGCTTTGCAAATAGGCTCAACGTACTTACCACTGACACTTTCTCTTTCAGTCTCCTCTTTCGGATAACAAGACTGATTTTGAAGATGTGACTCTTCCAGTTGCTCTTATAAGATACAATGACATAGTGGATATGCAGCTGGTAAGTAATACAACTTCAGCATCATATAATTTGTAGAAGCTTAGGGTTTTGAACAAAATAAATAAAATAATTTCAGGTCAGATATGGATGTCTGCCTGATTTGAATGTGCATTAGATGCACTTTCAGTTTCACAGAAGGGGATGGATATTCAGTTGTGGAAGTGCTAGTCTCCCTAATTCAGGTTAATTTGAGAGAATGCTTAATTAGAACACTAAGAATGGGAAACATAATACCTAACTGGAGGAAGAGTAATCTTAGAAGTCTTCCTGCTAAACAAGATAAGCAGCATTCTGGTAGCCATGTATACAATTGCAGATGCCTGACATACATCAAGAGCTGAAGCCTGAGAGGGCTGTTCCTTTAGCACAGAAGCTAGAACAGTTGAGCTTGTATCTTCTGGCGTGGTATCTTTCAGGCATGCAGTACTTAGCAGGTTGGGCCTCGAGGAAGGCGTGAGGGTGTTTTTGTCTTTGCCAGGTGATGAGCTCTCTCTTCATATAGCATGACAGCAGCTGTTACAGAGAAGCTGGGCAGTGCAGTTTGAGTTTCTGCTGATGAGTTTGTGTGAGATGACAAGCGTGTCGTTAAAATGTGGCAGTGGTAGTATCTCCTACACTTTATAAGCCAGGGGAGTTTGTTTTGAGGGTATTTGGAGTTTGTTTTCCTTGACATGTAATATTAGGATACCGAATATTGCAGAGGGTTTTAAAGAAAACAGTATCTTTCTTTTTTCTTTTGGTGTGGCTTTTTCTGTTGTTCTTTATTTAGTGTTAAATAGCTTTGCTAGGCAGGAGTTGCACTGCACGTGTTTATCTGTGAACAGCAGAGGCTAGCACTGACCTACATAGTCTTAGCTTCTTGGATTGAATTTGCAAGCTCACTTCACCATTTCTCCTCTTAATCTTCAGAGCTGCTGTGGGAGGTTGGCTTAGGTAAGTATGCCAACTGAAACTGTGCCTGGGTGTATAGGATTTTGGTTGTTCCCTGTCTGTTCCCATTAAAGACTGGTTCTTGCCAAGCATTGGCATGACTGAAGGTTTGTGATGACTGTCCTCAGTCTGCCCTAGTCTTGATGAATACTCGTGTTTTGGTTCGGGTTGTCCTCTGTCTTGAAATTTGTCCTTCAAGTAAGACAAGTGGTGTTTGCTTAATGGAGTGCTTTTAGGACAAGTCCTACTAACATGAAGGGGAACTAGAGCAAGGTTAGGTCCCTAATTTGTTTTGAATCTTCTCTGCACCACTTGATTGCCTGGTGCTGCTTGGGGTGGTGTCATGCGGACTCAATTCTGTGTACCTATAGTAATTCACCAAAGTATCTTTGCTAGTGGATTAGCGTGCCAGGTGATGTCTCATGCTGCTGGTGAATCAAAGAATTTGATTCTGGCTTATAATGAGACAGCCTTCGTACAAGTGGTGAGGAACGCAGCCTAGACTACAAGTGAACCTCTTCTAGTTCTGATGCAGTTTTTGCCAACGCCTTCTGTCACATCACTGGCAGCTGTTGTTCTGAATGGTGTGTGCTGCTGAGAAGCTGACAGCCATTGTACTCTTCTACTACAGTTGTATTTCTGTTTTAATTCTTTTCAAGGCTTCCAACTTTCTCCTTTTATGTAGAAGAGAGAGCAAGCACCAGTCTGAGGGTAGCTAGTTTACATAAGCATTCTTTTTACTTAGAAGACTTCATCTCTGTTAGCTTTCACCATTCGAGTCAGGTATGAGTCTTGATAGCAATAGCAGAGTGTTCCAGCCCTTCTGTACGTGGACAGCTCTCTTGCAGAGTTATCTGAGGTGATGTATTTGATTCTAGTGCTCCCTGTAGTGGAAGTGGAGACTTTGCAAGTTTCTAGTAGAACACTAGAAGCAAAAGGAGACAATCACTCTAGAGTCTAATGTGAATTATACTTTATAAGAAACTTAAAGGAAAAGCTGGATTCCTGTTGGAATTGAATACTAAAAATCATAGAATCACACAATGGTTTGTGTTGGAAGGGACCACAAGGATCATCTAGTTCCAACCCCCCTGCCATGGGCAGGGACACCCTACACTTGCTCAAAGCCCCGTCCAACCTGGCCTTGAACACTTCCAGGGATGGGGCCTCCACAGCTTCTCTGGGCACCCTGTGCCAGGGCCTCACCACCCTCACAGTAAAGAATTTCTTCCTAAAATGTAGAAGCCTGTAGGTTTCTTCAGGGTTTTTGGTGCTTTTTTTGTGTCTCTTTTGTTTGGGGTTTTGCCCTTTTTCACATGTAGGATGCTGTAACTTGAAGAGGGTTGTGTTGTGGGATTTTTGCCTTTGTCTAATACTACATGGCACTTCATACGACTGTCATGTTTCGCTAGAATTTGACTTTCTTTCTTGTTTTCTGAACTTCCTTAACTTGAGGGAAAGGAACGATTCTGACTTCTTTAGCCTGCAGTAAGGTTAGTATCTGTAATGATCTAAGTTCAGATGCTGAAGTGAATCAGCTTTCTTCACATATGGCCCATGTATTCCCCTACACTACTCAGTTTCCAATTCAGTCTCTCCACTGCCAGTTTGATCTTCCTGTAGCCAGACTTGCCTGGCATGTTCATCTCCTCTCCTGCTTTTATCCCACATGCAGGTTGTTAACAAATCTGTTCTGCTGCTGCACTTCTGAAGTCTGCTTTCACTGCAGGATTGCCTTGACTGACTGTGACTCCAACAGCAAATCTCTCTTCCCTAATGCCTTCCATTTCCTGTCAAATTTTCATCCTTTCTTTGTTTCTGAAATCTCACCTCTCAGCCAAATGGAGGCATCTTGGTTTTGCTTTCAAGGTTGTTGTACAATTCGCTGTCAGTTAGATCTCTGCGTTCCCTCCCATCTTCTTCAGTGTCCTTCAGCTGATTGTTTTTTTACTTTAGCCTTACATTTTTTTAAGTAGTGTGAAATTACTTTCTTTTCTTCTGAATGCACCTCAAATCATGTTTGTGTAAAGCTGTTACTTAATAACAGTCTGACACCTTGAGTTTTCACTCTGTCCTGTCTGAAGCATCGTGTCTGTATCTGAACGGTGAGTTTTGTGATTTCAAGAGCTAGAGACAGACCTCTGCTGATACCTCGGGAGACCTGGGAGTTTGTGTTTCAAGTTCATTGACTTGGCTGTGCTTTCCTGCAGAGCCAAAGTCTGTGATAGTACTTGGTCTGTTTGAGAGATGAAAAGCTTTTGGGCTAGAGACACAACTTCTCAGAAGTGCTGGAAGAACGTGAAGAAGTACCATATTGCTTCGTGGTATCCATGTTTCCGCAGCAGTAGGTGACAGGGTTGTTTTTAAACCTGACCATCCTGAAAGGTAACATGGAAAAGATTGCTGCTTTACGGTGACCAAGGCAAATACATAGGATGTCTTGTGCAGTAAGTTGAAAACTTGCTCTCAACATTCTGTGGGTTAAGAGCGGGAAATCCTGATGTGCATCTTGTTGGAAAATAAGCAATCTAATTTCTTTGTTGTCCTTCTGAACCAACTTGTATGTTGTTTTTTTCAGATGCTTGGAAATGAAGTTAATGTGACTATGTATTCACCACCTTTGCCGGAGTTTGATTGCAGCATGGTTGTCATCTTCCTAATCGCTGTGTTTACAGTGGCGCTAGGAGGCTACTGGAGCGGAGTAGCAGAACTGTAAGTTTGTTAAACGGACCCACTTAAATTATGTGGACTACAAATTTTGTGAAAACTGTCATTATGATCAGCGAGAAATTGTGTTCTTTTAGGTTGGTAGCTTAAAAAAAAAGATTTGGGTGCAATTAGCTGCTTTGCAGTGCTTGAGCACTGCAACCTTTGAAAAATCACTGTAGGTCTTCGAGGAACCTTGAGTAGTAGGTTGTAAAAGTCTCTGAGGGATAGTGCAGCTCTTGGGAGGAGGAATGAGTTGACATTTTGGCAAATGACCAAATACTCTATAACTAACATTGTAATACTCCAATATCCGTGACAGGAAGTAGGTATGTCAATGACACCTTTAAAATCCAGTGATCCTAGAGGTACATATATAGTTGTGCGTAGTGTCTGCATTGGCAGGGATCTGTACAACTGCTTCATCCCAGCTGGCTGTGCAGCACGCTCTGGGATGTCCCCGCACTGCACTCCTCTCACTGGGAGCACTGGGGAATGCCATTTGGTTGTGCCTGGGTGGCTCCAGACAGTTAAAGTCCAACCAGGCTTATCTGCTCCAGCTTCGCGTGTTATCTGGTGGAGCAGCAACAGCTCTTGGACGAGGCTGGGCCAAGGAGGCAGCAGCAGTCCCTGAGCAGGGAAGGGGAGGGAGTGGAAGTGTGGAGTGTGGCAAAGGCAGGAGTAGTAGGGGTTTCCATGCTGTGCTTGAGGGGTGTGCAGCTTTAGTGAAGTGAAGCACACTCAATGCATAGAACTGGTTTTAGTCTGGGGTTCAACTGGATGTAACTGGCCTTCAGAGCATGGTACTATTCTGCAGTACTACTTGGAAGTCTGTGCACGCCGAATGGGCCAGCGTGCCTTGCAACCTGGGGTTTCCCATTCTCTGTGGTGTTCCCCAGAACAACAGGGAGTGGATTGTATGTGATAAAAACAGCTTCCTCTTTCCCACTAGTTATGCAAATCCAGCGATTTTAAAGAGATTAAAGATGTTGAAGGGTGGGGGAGGTGCCTTTCTCTTTTTTAAAGGTTGGATCTGATTATGCTGCTTTTTTACCCTGCAGTGCTGTAGGGTGTGACTGCACTGCATGCTAAAATAACAAAATGTGATGCTGTCTCCCATACTGAAAAATACCTAGATGTAATTACATGAAACTCGTTAAAGTGCACTTTCATAAATCTAGGGTGAGCTTTTTTTTAAAAGCTGCTTATTCAAAGCATGTCCTCTGAGAAGGTGATTCATCTAACAAAGTGTCTCGCTCCTGTGGGTTTTTCTTTTCTGATGGTAGCTGTTTCGGTGCTGAATTCAGCGTTGTGTAGGTAGGTCCCAGGATTCATCAGGAGCATGCTATCTGATGGGCAAGTTGCACTAGCGTCTGTACTGAAGAGCAGTAGGGCTGTCTGCTCAAAGAACAAACGCAACAATTTAAATCTCCTTATTTTGCATGGTGAGGTATAAATACGGAGTATGTATGCACAGAAATCTTACTTGCAGTGAAAATCGCCAATTACACCCCATTTCTCATTTACTCTGCAATTACGAGGGGTAAGGGTAAAAGAACTAGTACTTTGCTTCGTTCTGCTAACGTGAATGGGTTTTGCAGACGCTTAATGTCTGTAGTTGATGTTTTAAAGCAGCGTGTAATACCCATGATTTTGATTTATCATAGATGTATTTATTAGACTGACTACATTTAGCCCAAGAAATTCCGTAGTCAGGACATGCTAATAGAGCTCAGCGTGGGCATCCTGAAAGGAAGTTTTAAGTTTTGATATCGGACTGCTTTTCCTCACATGGATCAGGGTTTTGGTTGGGGCTACTCCTTAAAGTCAGCAGTCACCACGTGATTGGGAAGGAGGGCAGTTAAGAAACTTTTTCTTGTGATCTGTGCTGGGTTAGAAGTGCATATGTCCATTCAAAAATGAAACTCAAACAGTAAGCGTACCATTTTTCTTAATTTTTAAGTCTAATAATGGTACGAAGAATGAGACTGAAATGTTGTCAGTCTAATTGCTTTATAACCAGCAATTCTGGTCCAGGTAAAACATTTTCATAATGAAATCTGTCACCTGAGGTAAATGCGTTTGTCGTTTTTCTTAAAACAGTGAGAATTTGAAAGCAATAGCAAGTCCTGGGGAGAGAGAAACAAGGCGGAAGAAGGAAGAAAATGTTACTTTCACCCCTGTGACAGTTATCTTGTTTGTTGTCATCTGCTGTGTCATGCTGGTCTTGCTTTATTTCTTCTACAAATGGTTAGGTAAGAAACAATGGGTAATTTTGACTTTATTTTTCTGTATGATTTTATTAGTCTGAAAAGTTAGATTTCTAAACTAAAATTAATGTAATTATTTTAATTGGTCTTTCCATGTATGAGTTGAGGGTTGAAAAGATGTAGCTGCTACTGAAAAAAGAGAGCAGCTTTCTTCTACTCTCTTGCAAAGGCTGCCTGGACAGTGCTTATTCTGAATGAAGGAGCGCCAAGGAGAGGTGACTGGCGACTAGGAAGAAGAGTACAGGATGTATGGCGATGTTCCTGGGAGGATGGCCATGATAACTCAGTAGTGTTCAGAGTGAAGGTTTTGTTAGGTGTTGCTACCTTGACCATGGGTTTGGGGTTGCAGTGCCCTAATTAAGGTATTGGGCAAAATGGCATTACCATAATGGAATAGCCTCAGGCACGCTAGCGATAAGCTCAGTTACTGAATTATGCAATTCCAGTAAAATGTAAAAAGTTTCAAACTCTTGATTATTTTTTCTTGCCCTCGAATCATGCAACCAGAAAATGTACTGTTGTAAATTATACCTTTTTTTTTTGTTAGTGCAAACAATGTAACTTTCATTCTGAAAGCTTCTTAAATTCGCTCTTCACTAGAATTTGTTACCAGTTAACTTTCTGCTTCTGCAAAAGAAACTTCTGATTTTGTTTAGCTTTTGTCATCGTGACTATGGGCAATGCTACCTTTACTGATCCCACTAAAAGACTGGTGCACCTTTTAATATGATCAGGTGGTTTAGGTTAAAAATGTCCTCTGTTAGCTCTGAGATGTTTCAGGTGAGATTTAGGAGGAAGTGAAAAAAGAGGCCTCTTAAAGGAGAATAAAATCGCACTTTGGTTTTAGCCATAGCCAAATAAAAGTATGTGAAGGCAGTAATAGATGACATATTCTTACAGAAAAGGGAGGCAAACATAAAAAAAAAAAAAGTTTTTTAATTAAAAGATTTCCAAACTCAATTCTTTACTTGATGAGAACTCTTGGCGTGGCAGAGACACAATTGAGCACTTTCTGTAATCAGCTGACTGGAGTCTCCGATGACTCTGTGGAGCAGTGCTGTAACTGTTAACAGCTCACCTCAAATGTCCATCGTTGTGTTTGATTCCTGTTTGCTGTTTTTTTTTCCTATTGTATTTTGTCACTGATTCCCATCTTCCTTTCTTTTTATTTAGTGTATGTTATAATATCAGTCTTCTGCTTGGCATCTGCAATGAGTCTGTACAACTGTCTTGCAGCATTAATAGGAGAAATACCATTTGGGCAGTGCAGGTATTGTACACCTTTCAGTTATTATACACGTACGGTTTCTTTTGGGTATTTTCTGGTTGCTACTTGAGGTAGCGTGCAAATGGGAGAACAGTTTGACAGATTGTTTCCTGTATGGTTTAGTGTGTGGGATTGTTACAAAAGAAAATTACAGGCTCCTTTAAGAGATGATTAAAGGTATCTGTAGCATAATAAACAGCTAAAATAGTGGTGGGAACACCACCTTGTCAGCTTAAGGACCTGTGATAGCACATACATGTGTTTTGGCTATTGCAGGCTTTCTTCTCTAATTTCATTATTTTCTTTCAGGATTGCATGTTGCAACAAAAGCATTGAAGTGAGGCTTATTTTTCTTGCTGTATTCTGCATAGCAGCAGCTGTTGTCTGGGCAGTGTTTCGAAATGAAGATAGGTAAGTGATGCATTCTGGCTTAAAAGAGTAATATGACTAATTGTCATTAATGAACTTCCCATCGTATAACTAATCCTGGAGCACAGCATCCTTCTAGACCCAAGCGCTGATTTAATAATAAAAAAAAGTAGTCATGAAAGTATTTATGAAGCTTAACAAGCATGGGAATAATAGAGAACAAAGCTATACAAATGAACTGTGTGGTAATTTGAAGTTACAAAAACTAATGAAGATGGGGAAGAACTAGCTTGATTGCTAATGATGGCCACTGAAGGAAAATAAGTACAAAAATAGAGTAGGGACCATAGGACCTGTGCTTCCTGCGGTCCAGCAGAAGCACAGGACCACAAATACTCTAGTAGGATCCGAAGTAGCATCTTGAGCCAGAGATTGAGTACAGCTTCCAATCAAGTGAGCAGTCGTGCAAGTGAACCCCAGGGCCCTGTTATGGCCTCTGTTCAGCTCGTTTTCTCTGTAGTACACTGATCAAGAACAGTTACCTATTTATGAGCGGAGGCTAGTGTAAATTGATCATCTTTAAACTAGTGGTGTTGGTAGAAATATTTCCTAAAAACTAATTTCCTGCTTATTTTGTGATCCTGCTATTTCCAGCAAAATCTAAAATCGTTATTGCACTTTGATCCCAGCAGTAGTTTGAACATGTTAAAAAAAATAAAATAAAAATGTGTTCTTATTTTTAGGTGGGCTTGGATTTTGCAAGATATTCTGGGAGTTGCTTTCTGCCTAAACTTCATTAAAACACTGAAAATGCCCAACTTCAAGGTAGTGTAAGTTGCTTGCCTTAAAGTATTCTAGTGCCATGAGTCTGTAAGTCTAGTGCAGGAAGTAGGTTTTCAACACTCAAATACATATTAAAAAAAACCCACAACCCTTATCATTTTTCATAATTACTAGAAGAAATGCATGCTCTCCCAAATGTTGTGCCAGAATAAAGACATGGGGGAGGGGGTGGTGTTCTTTTTTTGTCTTCCCATGGGGTGCAGTAATGGTACCAGGCTCTGGCTATGCAGTCCTTGAAAACCTATGGTAATATTCTCTTCTGTTTTTGCCAGTCCTGTGTGATACTTCTAGGCCTTCTCCTCCTATACGATGTGTTTTTTGTCTTCATAACACCATTTATCACAAAGGTATGTCTGTGAATTTATCTTTAAAACTAAGAATATTGTCTGGTCATTGGGGCAGTATTTTTGTCACACAGATGAGTGTTTTCAGTATTCTTTATGGAGAAATGATGACTTTCTTTTTCCCCATTTAAGACAACAGTGGCCTAAATTGTCATCTTTTATGGACTGTAAATTTTGTTAAATGATTCTGTTTTCAGTAGTCACATGACCAGAAGTAAATTGTCCCCAGTTGTGTGACAGCATGATGATGAGAAATGACTGTCTTCCAGTTTTCTTCCTTCTTTTGCTTTTGACACCTGTGTATTGGAACACTCTCTGGGACTTTCTGCAGCACTCATTTGCAGCGTCGTATGAACTCTGTGCAAGCATAACTGCTTTTATTTGGAAGCAGAAAGCTCATGGCAGAAAAAGCTGACACGTTTTTAATTAAACTTCCAGCTGCATCTAGTGGATTTGTTGTTTTGTTGTTTTTGGGGTTTTTTTTTAACAGTTACTTTGGGCTGGACTACATGTTTTTAATGCAAGACAATACTGTATAATACTATATGATACTAGTGCATTCCTTTTGATATTCAGGATTTTTCCAATCCTGAACTGTAAGATAAGCTACAAACACTTTTTGTAAATGTAGTGTGGATGTTTTGGTATGTTAAAGCACTAACTTTTGAAAACAACCCTTAATTTCAGAATGGGGCAAGTATAATGGTTGAAGTTGCAGCTGGTCCTTTTGGAAACAGTGAAAAGGTATGAATAATTACAATAGGTGCAACATAAGTACTGACACTGCGTAGCCAATTCATAGTGTGCTTTTCGGCATAACTTTCTCACAAAATATAGCCAGCTTCTGCTATTTTCTTTTAAGTATTAAATACCTGTTGACTTGGGTTTGATCCTAGAATGATGGAAACTTGGTGGAAGTCCCTACTGAACGCTCACCTCCCCATGAGAAAGTAAGGATTGTATTTCAGATACTGGATTTTTAAATGATTCCCTCTGAAAAGACTATTCTTTTGGGGAAAACCTGACTGTCCAAATTTCTCTTCAGGGCCTGGATATCATTGATCAATACTCTATAGTTAGGTTAATCATCCAGACTCGTTATTCCCATTATATGGTTAAATGTCGTTTTAACTTTTTGTGTGCATATTAGTTCTAAAGCTGAAATTCCAGCCTACCTGTTGCCTTAAGCTTTATCCACTCTCTATGTTGGTTTCTGGTTTTTACTTTAGGTTCTACCTATTTTGAAGTTCTGCATTAACAATAAATTAATTAAATTTAAACTGCTTATTAATATAAACAAACAAAAAACCCCAATCCAAAACACCAGGATGTTTTAGATTAGATTTATGTGGGCTTCTGAAATACTGTTTTACAGTTACCTGTGGTTATTAGAGTGCCTAGACTCGAATACTCTGCATCAACGCTGTGTGACATGCCATTTTCACTCTTGGGTTTTGGAGACATTATTGTCCCAGGTGAGCAAATGTTTCTGGCAATTGTAACTTATGATTACATATTTGGGGTTTGATTCTCAAGTGACTCTTAGTAATTACTTTGTGGACTAAACTCTTATCAAATGCAGCAGTTCGCCTTGATCTGTCAGTGCAGAAAACAACAAAAGCCCCAATATAAGCAAGCTTAGTATGTTACAGAACACTTAGGTAGTGAAGGGGTTTTGCTTCTCTGTTGCAGTGTATTGTGTAAATACAAGTCCCAGTGATAAATCCAGTTGTCAGCATTAATTAAATCTTATTGAAACCTCACAGAAGGCAAATATTCTGTGACTTCATAGTATTTTTGTATCCTAGACTACCTAATTAGAGGTGAGGTAGCGGAAAATGTCTTATGAATTTTTTCCATCTTGCTCAGTAGAGCTGAATTTTGCTACAGTTGAAGTCCTGAGGAAATTCCTTAAGTCAGGCACCAAGCACCATCTCGTGAACAGCATGCAGGCAAAACTGCTGATTGTTAAAAGCGAGCATTAAAATCCTGTTGAAGAAAAGTATTTTAATAAACTAGATTGTTACTCTATTAGAAAACTGAACAATGTAATTAGCTTGCTTAAAAAACCAAAATCTTTTAATACCAAGCTCCCTTGGCTCATATTTCCTTTATGGCTTTAATTTTCTAGACTTACTATAGGTTTCCTTCAACTAGTTCTTGGTTCTTGGATTTCTAGAAATAAATAGGAAGATGATAACATACAGTAGTGGGAAGTGTTTACTATAAATTCTTGTTATGCTGCTTTGTTCTGGAGCATTGGGAAGAAAAAATGTATGGCTAAATATTAAATTAATCCTTTCTTTTCCTTTTTTTTTCTTTTTTTCTTCAAGGACTTCTTGTTGCCTATTGTCGAAGATTTGATGTTCAAACAAGTTCATCTTCTGTATACTACATTTCCTGTACAATAGGTAAATTGTGATATTTTAGCAATGTTAATCGTCATGCTAGCTTTTTTTAAATAGTTTTCTTCAGGTAAAGGTTCAGTGTTGTCAAGAATCTCTTTATAATCTCTTCTTATGTGCCTATCCATACTTAAGGTGAGTATTCTTTATAGTAGTTGCTTTGAGAGAGCTTGCAAATACAGAGCAACCTATCGTCCCTCTTCAGTTATATTAACAAGGAAGATACTACTTTAAAAAAAAAAAAAAAGAATTCTGGCTTACTAAATATGAGTGACTTAATTTAAAAATTCTCCTGTTCTTGATTGTGTATGTATAAATATCTTTTTATAGCGTATGCCATTGGTATGGTGCTGACTTTCATTGTTTTGGCATTAATGAAGATGGGACAACCTGCCCTTCTCTATCTTGTACCATGTACACTCATTACTAGCTCGCTTGTTGCTTGGAGGCGCAAAGAGATGAAGAAGTTTTGGAAAGGAAGCAGTTACCAGGTAGGCTGGATGCTTGTAGTGTTCTGTTGTTAATTGAGTATATGCTTCGCTGAGTACTTGGTAATGTATCACCCACAATCCCATTTTTGCAAGTCTTCATGTTATCTTCTGGAACCAGTAAGGAAAAATAGTGTTTACCCTTAAGAAAATCTTCATCTAGTAGTTGACATGGCAGAACAAAGCTTAGACGAGATGAACTAGCTGGTTTGGAACTCATGGGAAGAAGTAATTTGTTCTGGTTTGTTTTCTTTGAAATGTTTTAACATTCCTCAGCTATCATCTTGGTGTGGTATAACATGAGTCGCTGAACTGAGCGTGCAGATTCTGGTCTGCACTGCCCTGTATTAAGAGACAGTTCAAAAAAAACTGGCAATCAACTAGAATTTTAGAAACTTCCCATGCATCACTGGTGTCCTGCACGGTCAGGATTATACGGAGCATTCAGCAGCAAAATAGCTGGGCGGTTTTGTAACCACTTTCCATCACAGCGCACGCTGTGTGCACAGTGCCTTGGGTATTCTGCGTTTCCCCTTCTGTTACCTCCAACGCTACCCAGGAGTGGCAGTCCTTAAAATCCCAGCAGCTGCCAGCCTCTGCCTGCTGACATGCGCACGTGCTCCCTCATGTGACTTGCTGTAGTAGCCCGGTGCGCCAGTCGCCCTTGGGAGCTGGCATTTATCAGAAGACAGACCACTCTTGGGATTACTCTGAAGTTTGAGACCTGAAGTCGAATTTTGTTTGAATTCAGAAACTGTCACCTGTACCTCGGCTGTGTGGGACTCAGGGAATGGATAGTCTCCTGGGGGGGAGCTGGGTGATGCGAAGCTCCTGAAAAGCTCCGGCTTTTTCACCTTCTGCATTGCAAGTTTTAAGGGGATCAGTGGAGGTCAAGGTGGTGGTAGTTCATGTAAAAGTGCAGGCACACAGCTCCTATAGTATTATCAGCTAAATGCTACCTCATGTTGGTCAAACTAATACTCTACACCTGCTTCAGCTGGAGGTTGGCTAGGCATGAAGTTACTCGGGAGATCTTCAGCTTTAACTAGACACTCTGTCTTTTTATCTACAAGCCCAACCCTTCTCCTTCCATAGGTCCAGTGAATAAAAGTGTTTCTCTGTAGGTCAGAATGAATTTGGCTGACCGTATATTTCTATATAAATTGGTGACTCTTTGCTACTCTAAAATAAAGTGTCGCATATAGGAAGCCCAGTAACTCTGGGTCTGTTGTGGGGAAAAAGCTTTACAATTTATTTCGTTACTTGAGTTCTGAGTAAGATTGGCCTAAGTAAATCTGGCAACTCTCTTTAGTGACAAAAATTTCTTGCACTTCTCATAGCAAAACTCATACTTGGAAGAATTATGTTGCCATAGTAGTTATTTCATGTCCTTTCAGCTGGTTTCTTGAAGGATTAAAACTGCTCTGAACTTCAGCTTGTTTTGAGGTCACATGACTTCATTTCTGGCACAATTTAAAATGTTGATCTCTACCCCCACTCCACCACTCCCGAGTTAGACTTGTCTCTGATCGAACACCTCTGTGTAACTTTACTAACCCCTATTTTTCTGTAACTTTCTGAAGAACTTTCTCTATATTAATTTTTTTCCAGAGGGTGTTACTCAAGTTGCACTCAGGATGCTGCAGTGTTGATCGTTCTCATATGTTGTCCTCCCCACATAAACCTCTATTTTGAACTGTCCTTACTAAACTCACACACACAAAAAAAGGCCCCACATGTCCCACAGAACCCGGGGGCTGAAATCTCCGGCGTTCAGCGCTCATTCTGAGGAGGAAGGATACAGAAAGGTGACAGAAGACTATTTTGCTACAACGGTGGTGTGGCCCCATTGACAATGGTGACCAGGCTTCTGTAGAGGTTTGCTTTGTCCTCGTGGGAACAGAGAAACCTTGCAGGCTTGTTTGAGCAAAGCATCCTAAGAATAGGGGTACTGGAGCACGTACAGTGTATCAGGTGGCTAAACGTCACAAATGCTGCTGTTTGGTTATAGTCCATTAGCTAGTTGGTTTGGGTTTTTTTTTTACTTTGGGTTTTTTTTTATTTTTGTTGTATATGATTTTAATAATGGAATGAATTTTATTTAGGTATCGGACTCCTCCAGGACGCCTTTGCTACAAGGTGTGATTATGGCCTTCTTTTAATGCAACTTTTTCTGGTTTTTTTTCTTTTTTTTCCCTTCTGCTTCCTCTTTTCATTCTTTTTTGTGTCTATCTTCTATCCTCTTCTATTGCATTAAAAGGAAAAAATAAATAGAAGTGAAGACAAGCTATAAATCTGGTTTTATGCTTAGGTGTTGGGTTTTTTTTTCTTTCTTTAAAGGAATACAGGAAAACTTAACATAATGGAGCCATGACTCCTAAGCCTGAAGGCTGGCTTTGTACGCCTCTCTACTCTATGATTTCCCAAATCCCTCGTAGTGTCTTCAGTATTTAGAATTGGTGTCAATTCCTCTACTGTTACCTATATGGTAGTCCTTCACCTAATTTTTCTGTGCCACTGCGTTGACATGAAAACCTGCCTAGTGCTAAACAACATTTTGTTGTTCTCTGTTAGAATGTTCTGCATTATAATTTGCCTTTGGTAACCATGTTTGCAGTCCCTCCATCATGTTATTACTCAAGAGTGTACTTTGTCCTGTTCTGTCTGCAGTGCTTGCAGTGGGGCAGGGGGCAAGGATTTGGACCAGCTTTTGTGGTCTTGCTGCTGCACAGCTTCTGTGCTCATGGCTGCTAGCAGTGGGGTATCTATTTTAGCTGTCTGCTGTCTCAAGCACAGCATGGAGAGAGCAGTGCAACCTTTCAAATGTCAACTTCTTGCAGAATTTAGGGATTTAAATATAATCTTGAATTACAGTCGTCAGTCTAGTTATACATCTATTTATAAAGCATAGCTTGCTGCCCTGTACACTGAAGACACTTTGAGATGGTGAGCTCTGACTGTGTCTTAAATTCAAACTAAAAAGTACTTTTCTCATTAGCTTCTTTCCTCTAATAAAGAGTGCTTTAACAATTTAAGTCTCATTAAAAAGCCTTAGAAATTAGATACAAAGCCAAGGTGATGATAGAAAGTGGGAGGGGTTGAGTGCAAATTAAAATCAATTGGCCAGGCTGTATTTTTAGAACTTAAAATTCTTCTGTCCTGCTGTGTGCACTCAAGTTCTTGGGCAGGATTGTTAAAATCAGGTTTTCAGTTTCTACTGTATACATATGGGAAATACTTGACTCCCAAAGATAGCTCTGAGGTCCCGTAATTCTGAGCTGAGAGCGCTTCTGTTTCTGCATAACGATGCAGTCTTAAATTCTAGTTATGCCATGTGCTGCTTTTTTATGGAGTGGTCTTGAGCTGTAATGAGTTGCTGCACAGAAGAACATTTTAACTATTCACTGAAGCACAGGGATTTCTTGGGAGGGTCACGTACCTACTTTCCTACCACCGAACGGGCAGTGTTGCTCCTGGGAGGTGTATAATAAAGCATTTTCTGGACTGCTTGTATTCCTTATGTATGCCTGCATGATAAACTAATTGATACTTATTTCCCAGTTATTGATTTAATTTGAAAATACTATTTGGTTTTTTGTATCAATACAATTGATAAAAGCATTTTAGTAACATAATGAAAAATCTAGTCGACTGATGCAACTTCGAAGTCTTCTAGATAGAATAGTCTTGCAACGTTTTGAAGTTTGTCAATTTGAAGTGTTTAGCAAGATTTCTTCTCTCTCTTTGAAATAAAAAATCAAAAGATTTGTCACTGGCATGTTACACAGCATGTGCCCGCTGTTAGTACCGCAATTTTAAATCACGTTTTTAGATACTTGCAAATTAATCGTATTTCTAAGTTGTTAAGAATTATGTGGATGCAACATCAGAGTGAATCTTGCAAGCAGGCGTGCGCGTGGGTGCTGTGTACCCTTTTACAGGTAGGAGTTTGTGTTGCCATTTCTAGTTTGGCTCTGTGTGGGGTTTTGGGTTTTGATTTTATGTTTTTTTTCTATTTTGGTTTTTAATAGTTCACAGTGTTTAGGAGACAGATCAAACGTGTTTTAGTTACGAAGCTATCTTGATACCTCCTTAAAAACTGTCAGGAATGTGGGAGAAAAACTTCTGAATTTCTTTTCCATTTTAAAAATTTTCATCAGCCCTCCACAACGTACGGTTTGATTTCTTTGGCTCTTTGGAGGCTTGAAACAGTAACTTTGTCCCGAAATCTATCTTCATCGTGCTGCTGTTTGTCATAAAGATTCCTGCAGCTTCTGCTGAGGCTTTGAGTATGAGGTTGTCCGAAGAGAACGTACAACTGAGACTGACTTGTGGAAAAAGCTGCTTAATGCAATCTTACACTTTCAGAAAGGCAGCTGTTGTCCCTGACCTCAAGTTGTGGGCTGTCCTCCTGTATGGTGCAGAGATTAGAAATGGGGTGGGGTGGCTTTTTATTTTACTTTTTTTGGCCTGGTAACATTTGTGTATATCAAAAAACCCCAAACACCCTTTATGCTCTACTAGCCATGCTGTTTTTAAAGTTAACTTAAAAATCTGATATATTAAGCAGAGAATTTAAAATTTCAATACAGGTGCTATCTCCAGCGTAAGTACACATTGTGCTACTTGCCTTGTAGGATTAAGAGAAGAATCGTTGACCTTGGGGCACACTGAGTTGTTGCAAATAGTGTTAACACATCCTTCTGGAAGCATCTTGTGGATTTAATAGGGAAACATTTTACAAAAATGCTTCCCAAAACCACCTTCTCTATGCCAGCTGTTAGATGAGCCACCCAAGGGTGAAGGAAGATCCATGGCATTACTTGCAGGAATGCGGTACTGTGTGGGGCTTTGTTGTTGGTTTTTTCCTGGAAACAAATACTTCAATCCTCATTCGAAATGATGGTTTGATTTCTGTAATTGTAGGGAGTGTTTAGCTCTGGGTGACTTTTGATGTGGATTTTTGGTCACAGTGCAGAGGGAAAGTTCTAGATATACTGAAGTGAATGCAAGATTGTCATCAGCACAGGAGCTTGGTATTCACTGCAGGACCGAGTGTGCACTATTGTTGTAACTAAGGTGTGTCGGCAAGACTAGTGCCTGCCTTAATTCTTGTTGTCTTAATTCTGACACATGAAGGGAGGAATGTGAAAGACCTTTTCCGGTTTTAGTCCGACTGATATTTGTGGCCACGAGGCTGTCCTAAGCCTTTCCCAAGTCCCAGTGACTTGTTTCTGCCTTGGCACTGTCATCTCAACTTACTGCATGGCATTTTGGTGCATCTGGATTGGGCAACAGCTTGTTTAAGCAAACCTGCTTTCAGTAAGATATGATTGTCATGAAACAGTTGTGTTGGCATAAAAGAAGCTATGGCGTGGAGGTGGGTCACAGCTGGAGAACTACTCTCTCTGCCCTGTGTATGGAATTATACCATGCTAAAGTGCATATGACACAACAGTGTTGGAGCCTGGCTTTGTCTCGCCAAGGATCCTCTAGCGGGTGCTAGTAAGACAAGAAAGCGATCATGCCCTCCTCGTGTGGGAATCTACCCAGCTTACAACCCACACGGTGAGCAGCGCTGGGCAGGCTGTGCCGCTACGGAGGAACACACGTAGGGTTTTCTACCTTTTGATGCGGAAAGCGTTATGCCTTTGTCCTAATAATCCTACCACGCTGGGCATGTGAGCTCCTTGACACGTTCTGTTTTTCAGCATTAGTTTTACTACTTCTGTATCTTCTATCTCTTCTCGTTAGCTGTCAAAACTGTCCAATCTTTGGCCTCTTGTTAATTATGCTTAATTCTGAAGCCCTCAGACTGATGGGTCTCAGTTTGTCATGCTAACAAATATGTGTATTACTGCTGTAATTTATTCAGTGCTTTGTGCCGAGGAGGAAAGGGGAGCCTTCACTGCCCTCCAGCAATACAGGAGCAGATAGGGGAACAGGCTGCTTTTTAGTCAGGAAAAGTACAGCGTCATCTTACATTATTCAGGTGACATAATCAGGGACATTAACTGGAAAGTATAATCAGTCTATCTAATAATCTGGTTCAGATTCTTTTCTGTTGCAGGACTACAATTCCATTTCCTTTATGTTTTTTAAAATAGAATTTACAAGGAAATGTTGCCAGCACAGTTAATTTTTACTGTCACAAAAAGAGAAAGCTAGTCTTCTCTATTCAAGCTATTGCTTGCTACCTGTAAATGTTAGGGTCCTGGGGTCTGTTGCCAGTTCTCCAAACAGTGTCTTCTAAAAGTTTGCTTAACCCCAGTCATTTTGGGTGGGGTTTTTTTCTCTGTATTTAATAATTGAGACACTTTTGACTTGTAAGTTTAATTTCTTGTAGAGGACCTGGATCCCTGGCTGGAGAATGCTTTGTAGTAGAAAGCATTAACTAGGAGAGCTTTGATCTATTTGGCTTGACTACTTTTCTGATCTATAGAGGATTTCCTCCCTGTATGTTGCTAAAATGCACTCTAACACATGTTTAATTATATTTCTCTTAGCTAACAAATACTTTGGATCACTGGGGGAAAAGCAGTGTTTCTTTATAAAGAGCCATCTCTTTTTTTTTTTTTCTTTTACATTTAGATGATGGAACACCTGGATTATACAGGAAATGAAGAAAGCACAGCATCTGTCAGTGAACAGCCTGGAGGACAATAACATGTAGGATCCTGATTTAAAATAGTGTTCAAATTTTCTACAAAGAATTGCAGTAAATTTGGTGAAGTTTTACAGTAGAGCATTTCCTACTCTGTGTAAAAGGGTTTTTTTTACTCCCACACCTATATTTTTGTGGAAAATGTTGTTAACATAAAAGTAATCAAAATAGACTTGCATTTTTACAGCCAAACCATAGCTAGTAAAACCGTGCCTTATTTCGATTTAAATAAAAGGATATTTTCTATGCAATTTTCCAAATGTTTCTATACAGTATATTTTTATAAAAGTTCCTTGCCCATATCAGTTTGAGGCATGAAATGTTTTCTTTATTTTGATTAAGACTAGTCAAGTTTCATTAAAAAGAAAAGTACGGTACCCTTCATTGTATTTCTTTCCAGCTTTTGAATGCAAGGATTGATAGTAATGTAACTTTAGCAACTAAAGAATGAACCTATAGTTCCATTACTACAAGTAATTGAATAAACAGTGTGTATGTTAGTCTCTGTACATTGTAAGCCATAAAACGGATAACAGGGCAAATACAGCTTGGGGTTGTGAGCTCTTCCTCCCCACCCCTTGTAGTATCACTGGCTTATGCCTTAATTGTGAAAATTGTTAAGCTTTAGTGCAAGTCTTTGGATTATACACACTGCCAACCATTTCCAAACAATAAAAGGGGGGGGTACTTACACAGCGGACCTGGAAACTGAGGTCCAGCTCCTGGAATAGTTGACAAGTTGGTGCAAAAGGCAAGAGGGTTTTCACTCAAGCAGTGCTGTTTGGAGGGGTGGGGTGAAATGTTAACTCTGGCCTGGTTCTTCTCCTACCCATTGAGCCTAGGTCTGTGGATCAGTTCAAAGGGTTGGGGAAGACAGGATAGTTTATTTGTTTCTTTTTTTTTTCTTTCTTTTTATTTTTAGGTTTTGCATCTACACCATACTTTTTTTTAAAAAAAAAAATCAACCTATTTTTGGAAATTCTTTGCAATTGATAGACAAAACAACAGGTTTGAATAGTGCTAGTAGTGCCTGTGGTTAGTTAAGGCCAGTGCATGTGTTTAACTTGTTTAATCTTAATTTGTGTTAGCTTTTAAAGACTTGGAAAAGGAGAAATAGTTTAAATAATTAGTTTGCGTTTAGAAGAGTTTGAATTTGACACTTTTTCTTTTTTCAGGAAACTGCAAATTGAGGGGGATTAGGCATAGAAAATTTGTGTAGCTGTAATGCTAACTCTTTACACCAAAGAAAATTGGAAAAGGCAACAACAGGAAACCACTGAGTTCACTTAGTGCCAATGTCAGGTAGTTGTTAAAACATTTCTCCTATTCTTTAAATGAATGTCATTCCTATAGTCAGTCCAAGCTCAAGCACCCTGGAGAAAACACACTGGGCAGTGGCAGTGCAGGCTTTCCTGCAGCACCTCACGTAAGTGCCTCGCTGTTTGTCTGAAGGTCACCTTTAGACATTCATAGTTAGTCTGGGGCATGTTGGCTCAGGAAAACTTACCCAGATTAAATCTAGTTTAGCTAGATTTACTTCGGAAGTATGCTAATTAAGACCATTGTAAATCTGTATTGGCAGTTAACAAAGGCTTACTGCAGATTTGCCACTTTACGTAACTTATATCAAGTTTAAACTTTTGTTCCCAAGAGTCGGGATCAGACAAACTTACAGCCTGAGTATCAGTTGTTGCCACTCACAGATTGACCATGGTGCCAGTTGATGTGGGTAAGATAACCACCTTGTTTGCAACTGCCCTAAGAAAACAGAAATTAGAAACAGTTGTCATGTTGGTAGTTGCCCCTCTTAACTTTCTTGAGCTAAGCTTGAACTGACAGCCTCGGAATACAATGATTTTGCGAACCACCTTCAATTTTTATTTGACCAGCACTTAATGGTAAATTACAGCATACCTTGGGGTGGCAATAGCAGACTGAAAACTTGTCCTCTGATGTGTTGTCATGCTCTCTGACAAGCCCAGTGTCTGCTGAAGTTAAATAGTTATGAAGAAGTTTCTAAATATTCTTGAAAGAGATAAAGAAGTCATAACTCAGTCATGCACTACTCAAAGCCCTCAGAAGCATCGCAAATCTATGTAATGTGACTGCTTTTTCTCTTTGAAATCTTCTGCATGGAGGATTTATTAAATTTTCAGCTATGAATGATGATGGAATTAGTCTAACTAAGGAAGACCTTTGGCAACTTAAGTGTATTCAGCAGCTGGCTGTGGAAGCTCTGTCTTGTTCTGTGCCTAATTATGCTCCTTGCCTGATCATGCCTGAGATTTCACACACATGTGCTGCAGTTTAATGGGATGTAAACTAACTTTTTTCTTTCAAATGCTTAGGTGCTTTGTTTACAAAAAATTCAAGAATGGAGTTTAAAATTTTATATAAATAATAGGTTAGTATTGACTACTGAAATGAGGTTTTTATAAGTTCAATAGAACTGATTGCAACACTTAGCATTTTTGAATGTTCTTAATATTAAATTTGGTTGGGCTCAACACTATGTTAAAAGCCTTTTTAGTCATACTTTAATATAAAAATCTTACTACTTTTTCATTGTATGTTTACTGACAACAGCCCCCTTCCTTATGACTCTGAAGTTGTCACTTTAAGAATGTTATTAATAAACGTTACTTGGGGAAAAAAAAGTTGAGTAATTGCTTTGTTCTGACTCATCTTTTTCTTACCGTGAACACTCATGGCAAAACAGTTAACACTTCATAATATGAAATAATAATTCACGATATATCTCAACAAACATGTACTTGCAGTTTTTATCCATCCTGCCTGATGTACTGAAGTTATGATTCTGTTTGTCAATACCTGTGTGGTGAGTTTTGGTGGATTGCCCTTTTTTTT
>VWZZ01004901.1:1515592-1526418 GCA_013399095.1 Psophia crepitans | reverse complement strand
GACGCCGCCCTGCTGCCGCCGGCCCGCGGAGGGGCGGCCGCTGCCCTGCGCGCCCCTCTGCTCCTCACAGCAGCGTCCTGCGGCTCAGAAACGTGACCTTTCGGTTAGTGCTCTTTGAGTGCTGCCGTAATGCTTTACGGTTTTGTCTGGCCCCAGAGTTACACGGCAGGCTGTATTCTCAGGGATGCGGCTGTTTTTCCGTTCTAATCTTTCTCCCTGTGTCACTCTTACAATTTCTGCACGTTATCGTGCGAGGGAGCGTGTAAACCCTTACAAAGAGGTGTTTGAGTGTCTACAAAGCAAACACAGTTTTCGTTCCAGCTCTTTCTTCTTCTGGCTGCTGATCGGTTCTTTACCCCTGTAAGTTTATTTCTTAACTGATATTTACAGGATTTAGTGAGCCATCACATCGAGTGCTTTTCAATAATTTTGAAGATCTAAGTGTGGCGTGTAAACGTGTGGATTTCTACAGTCTGCTTAAAACATCTAGTCAGATGCTTTACTTCATTTTAAATAAAGACGTTTCATTTCACAGCATATTGTTCAAAACCACCGGGATTCATACCTATGAATCTTCTGACTGTATCTGTGAACTGTGCAGAAATGTGGGCTTTTTCTAGAATCTGCAAATCCACAGCTCTTCTAGGAAGGAGCTGAAAGTGCAACCCTCCGGTCTAACTTGAAGTAGTCCTTAGCATCTCCTGCCTGTGTGGTGCTTGCTCCTTGCTCTTCTCAAATGAAATGGGGTTTTTTTGGGTTTGGTTTTTGGGTGGGTGTTTTTTCAAGTTTTTTTTTGGTGCTGACAAAGCCTAGGAATGTACAGATTGATTTTCACCAATATAGATTTGTAAACTGATCGTGGCTCAGCAGTTTTTCTAGCCATGTGTTTGCAGTGCTTTATAGTGCTGTGCATTTATCAAATATTTTGAAACCACTGTTTAACAGGTGTTTTGCCTGAGTTGAATATAGGGCACAATATGAAAGTTCATTTTGCTAAAAATTTTTCCTGCTGCTCCATGACTGTTTAGCACTTTGTAGAATTGCTGGACAGTGTCCAGCATTAAATCAGAAATTATTCTAGGGTGAGTTGTTCAATGTGGCAGTTCCAGGAGCTCAGTCTTTTTTTTTTTTTTTCTTTTCTTTTCTTTTTTTAATGTGTCTATGTGGGTGAGAGAAGTGTCTGCTAGATCATCTTTCATACCTTCTGGTATGAGGCCATTCTTGACTTTGCTATTTAAAGTGGGGGGGGGGAAACCTATGTAAATGTGGAACTGTTTAGGCTGGGTTTGGTCTGTTTGTACCTTAGTTTCCTGATGTTTTACTTTGGGGTTCTTTTTTGGGGTGTTTTATGGTTTTTTTTTTTTATTGCTTACTTGAGCTCAGCAGTGAAGGGTAATTTTCACTTGTCCTACAAAGGCACCTTGAAACATCACAGTTATCGCACTTACATTTAAAGATACTCTATCAGATTGTCTATCTCGTCACATTGTCTTGGAAAGAGGTACTCCATTGTGTTTCAAACTTTCACTTCTTGTCCCTTGAGGCTTTTCGTAACTCTAGCCTTACTGCCTTACCTTTTTGTCTTATCCCATCAGCCCTGCTTTCTCTGCTCTGCTGGTGATAGGCTGCAGCATCCAAAGGCCTCTCTTTTTCTCATAGTTATCTTTACCACTTGCTGTGCTTCCCTTTCCTGGAAGCTTTGCACCAACACCCAACCTTTTCCTGCTTCTCTTTCATGTCTCTTCACGGGGTGTGTTTCTATTAACTGTTCACTCCTTGTGGACAGTCATGACAGATGAGTATTTTCTAAACAAACTAGTATTGTGTTCAACTTAATTCATCGATGCTGATGCAGTAGTCTTTGGCCGTATTGGTTTGTTGATTTTACAACAGTAATGTTGCAAATGAATCTCTAAAAGGACTTGTCACAAAGTGTGTGTGAAGGGAGGGAGATGCGTTTATAGTCTGCAATTTGTGTGCTTGGTGGAATTTTGCACAGTAAGTTTAATTGTCTTTCCCAGAAAGACCCCGATGAGCCTAATTAGGAGTTTAATACCTAACTATACTAGCAATGACACTTCTACTAAACTTCTGAGGCTGTCAGTGTATTGTCTGAAAGAAGCCCAAGTTTGAAGCCCCAGTCGTTAAAGACTGGAGGTTGGATTTTGAAATTGTTGCTTATGCTTTCAAAAACCAGTATAATGACATGATACTTCTCATGCCAATATACTTCATCTGAACAATGTGTCTTTATAAGATACTTACTTCTTTCAGAATCCCTCATTTCCTTTAACTGGGTCTACTTTTGCCACAATATTTGTGTGCCATGTTAATTTGCTGAAACAAGTAACATTCTGGGGTTTTGTCCCACTTGGAAAAAAAGGCAAACTGACAGTAAAATCAATACGTATGTTTTCCAGAACTGAAGTTTTGTCTTTGAGGTTGTGTTTCTTGTTTCTAGTGTGAATAATTCTGTCTTGGTGCGTTTTAGCTTCACTGGTTGGAATTCGGACATCTGGGTTTTCAGCAGATAAATTACTGAATCATCTCGCTATGTGTGGTTTGGATAAGATACATATATGATTATTAAAGATAATGTTACTTCTTACCTCTGATACTGACAAGTAGTGGTGGCCTCTGACAAATGAATCTATATCCTTCATTATTTCTACAAAAAATAGTCAGTGATACTGCCTTGACCTGTGGTAAAACTTGAATGAAATTTGTAGCATGCTTTATTCATGTTCCCTGGCCTGAAACTTTCTTTCGCCTCTATTGTATTCTCTGCAATCTTGTTATTGTCCTTTGTTTGATTTAATGCCATCTCTTTTGCCCACATAATGAAAATGTACAGATAATGGTGTCATGTTAATATATTGTGATACATCCTGTACTGAACATTGTCTATCTAATCCTTGGTTTCTGTTATTTTTATTACTTGAAGCTTTCCTTTTCTTTTACTTGAATTGTAGATGGTTTTTGTATTTCAAGTAGTAGAAAGCTAATCTAACAAAAGAACAGAAAAAGTAAAGCCCCAGAACCTTTGTATTGGCAAGCTTTGTTTCCTGACCTGGCTCAGCACAGGATTAGCTGGGCATCGGTGCTGCTGTGCGAGAGAGGAGGTAGGATGTGCAGGAGGTAGCTTGTCTTTTTGGTAGCAGCCGGTCATTTAACCAGCATTGCCTGGCATACCGAACCGTTGCGTGTAACTGGATAGGACCACAGACCTGAGCAGCAGTGTTTCGGAGCCCACTCTCCATCACAGCTTTTGCACTGACGGACGGAATGCTATTTTTTGAGGAGTGGTGAGGTTTTTTTCAGCCTTCTTTACACCTCTGTTTTGCTTAGTGTGTAAAGCAGATGTGAGCTGTTTTAAAGCAGGGGCGTGAGCCACTTTCTTTAATTACTGGGTCTGCTGGAACCGCAGTACAGCTCAAGTTTGTTTTTCTCCCCCGACGCTATAATTCTTGCACGGAATTAGGGACAACGCAGGTTGTCTAATTGCTGTTAGGTGAGCAGAGGAAATTTCTTATCCCTTTGTTCTTTCCAAGAAGGAAAGGCCAGTGAACTTCTGATGGGATAATGAAATATAAAAAATGAGAGAAGTTGGAATGAAAAACGCTGTTGTTATTAACTGTATTGGGTTTTTTCCCTTCCCAAGAATTGGGCGAAAGTTGTTCTGAACGTATGGGAAATACAGGGAGAAAAATAACTGTGTTGCTGATTGCAGTGCTGATAGTTCCAAGAAGCTGCCCTGTGAAATGACTGGAATATTTAACTGTAGAAGATGGTTTGACAACATATGGTATGAGGATGTTGCAGGAGTAGTCTGTAAGATAAATGTAGTGGTTGATTGCCAAGGAGAGTTTAAAGTATGGTGCAAAGTGACAGCACATTCGAGTGAATTGAATTTGGTTTATAAGTTATGCATTTTTTTTTCCCCTTAAGTAAAGTTCAGATGTTACTGAGGTGGTAGGCTTGGATTAAACCTTAATTCTGGGAATTTTTGTGGGTGTGGGTTTTGTTTGTTTGTTTGTTTTCTCAAAAAAAAATATTTTAAATGTCTCATCAAAGTTTCAGATTATTTAATACTTAAGAGCAATGTAAGTTTTTTTCTAAAGACTCTTACAAACTCGTTCTAACATGAGCTGTTTCACGAATTTTCTGTTGTCAGATTTTTCTGAAATGTTTGAACTCTGCATTTATGGCAAATGTGCAGTTGCTGAGTTAGTGTATCTCAACCCACCTTTATTTCATTTGATTTCAGTTGAAGGAGGACGGCATGTGATATGTGTGCTAGCATATCTGTTGATCTTCTACAGGTGCAAAATCAGAATTTTACAGACAGGTTCAGTAATAAAGTTGGTACTTTGTTGTGCATTGTTTTACAGCTAATGTTTTCAGATGATCCAACTTCAGAAACAGCCATTGTAAGCCCTCTGTGAAGTTTCGTTCCCACTTTATCTTCAACCTGTCCATTGAGATTGCTAGTTTACATTTGGATACAGTCCAACATAAAGTGCTTATTTTGTTTAAATGCACATCATGTGTTTTGCAAAGAGGATGCAACTGGCTAAGAAAGCATTTCAAAGAGTATAGGTAGATGTGTGCATATAGTTTGTCTACATCTGAAAATAATGCACATGTGAATCTTACCAATGCCTAGACTTACTGCTAGTAATGGTAATAGCAACAATTTGGGGAGGTCTCTTTCTGAGCTGGAGACCTTTAGAGCTGTGTCAAAGTCTGTGGCAGCGTTGTCAGGCTTTTTGCTTCCTAGTCTTGGATCCCAAAGCCTGATGCAGATGAATCCCAAAGTTATTGGATTATGCCTTTAATTTTTTGTTATTAATCAAATCAGTAAAAAAAAAAGCTGCAGGTTCTGAGAATTGTCGTATTTCTATTAAGTTCTGGTTTGCTGATTTACTTATTTTTATTATTTTTTACTGACACTCTCAGACACTAACACATTCCTGCTTGAGAATACTTTTCAGTTACAGCTCTAAATTAATTTAATCTAATCTAGGTGTTCAGTCTTTCACCATAATATAACTTTGTCTAATCTTCAAAGCCTGGGAAAGTGTCTGTTACAGCTCAGTCAATCTTAACACAATGGTTATTGCAATTGAATACCAGCCTTTGTTCCGTGCATTATTCCCACTTACCTCTACCCAAAGAGGTACTTATTTCTTAAGCTTATCTACTTGATTCTTGTCACCTTTGCTAAGAGACAGAATAGAAACTGCACTGGGTGGAATTTTGCAAGGTGTTCCTGGCTGACAGTTCTTATCCTAATAGCTGCTAAGATTTTGTCCTCCCAGTCCTAATACTGCAAAATGATAATCGGTTTTTATGAAATGCAGACTTGACAAACCTGACTTTTAAAATTTAATAAGCAAATAAATTTACACTTATGCCTTCTGCGAGTGAATTTCTGGTTTCTCTGTTAGGAATGCTGTGTTTCACTTACTGCCTAAAAATGTCTAGACTCAGGGCACTTTTAGAACTAGTGTTACTTAGCAGTTCAGGACTTCCCACTATTACTCACTTTATTGACAGTATAGTTCCTAAGATGGACCTGGAGTGCTTGAGGTGTGGATAAGTGTGTTGCAGGGTAATAATCTCAGGTACGAGACAGGGCTGATATTCAACTCCATAGCATCTTTACTAGCCACTCCCAAATCTGCCAAAACTCTTCTAAAAGGTGTGGTTGCAATCCAGTCTAAACTCATCTAAACTCTGGCTGTCACCCTTCCGCCCATCCCTTTGTGCTTTGCTCTGCTCAGTCACTGTTTTGGGGATCTGAATTGAATCAACATCTAATCACTTCTCCTTTTTTTTTTTTTTTGAGGATTAATTCTTGTGTTGGTGATTTCCCCGAATTGGCTCTCCACATGACTGCATAAATACCAGTGCTGGTATGAGATGGGGTGGGATCACATGCAGAGACTTAAGAAAATGGGATTGTGGCACCCCAAACTTGACATCAGCTATGAACCTGGTTTGGAAGCTTGCTTTGAGGTGCTTGAGAGTTGACTTGTGCCATCATATTAGCAAGTATTCAGTTACTCTGTGTGTCATCCATTCTACATGAGCGTGTTCTAAACTGTACAGCCTTGTGTGTAGGCATGGATGGAGCTGCGCGATCACAAGTCGGGTTTTGTAGCCTCTTCAAAGCAGAAACCAAATTGCATTGCGGACCTTGTCTAATTGTACTATAGGCACATAGTAGCTATGCTTGAATAGTTTTGTGTCTAAATTCTTGTTTACAGAGGATGTTTTCTTGACCTTCTTTTCTGAATGTGTGTTACCAGATGGGAGAGGCCTTGTTTTTTTAGCAGATATGCTGTGCTGTAGTCTGTCTTTGAACTGAGCTACATCAAGATGAGTTTGATCCCTCCCATTAAGTTATTTTCTGTTGGCAAATGATCCACTGTTGGTAACTTGTCTCGCATAACAAAAGACAGCTAGATAATTTTTTTTTTCCCTCCATGTTCTTGACCTGCTGCTTATTTGCTTTTTAGTGCTGTTCCCAGCCCTGTTTAACTTTCTCAAGAAGCTGAACCTGTTCCTTTGGGGTAGGAGAGAGCGAGGCTGCATTCTAGTAATCTGTCTGATAGAACTTAGCACAGCAGCCATGTGACCAGGTTCAAAGACGGTCATGCTGATGTACAACACAATTAAAATTGCCTGCATCCTGGCTTTGTGTAGTAAGCTCAGTGCGGTATACTAGTTTGTGGCTAGAGCCACTCTGAAAAAGCTCAGCTTTCTTTCAAAGCCTGTCCCCGTGGCTGTTGCGGTCGTGTGAGTATTTAGTCAGGTATAACTTAGTCACCTGAACAGGTTAAATTATGCATGTGCTTAAGTGACACATGATTGGACCCTAAAAATACCAGTTGTGTAATTACAGAACTGTTAATCAACTTTCTGTTCTATTATAATAATGAGTTAATCTACAAGAGTAAGTGTAGTTAATGATCTTTTAAATGTCAAAGTCTTACCAGTTTCTAGTGTGTTCCTTGGCTGCAATATTGTCTAACCTGTAGTTTGCAGACTTCTGTTAAACAGCAAGTTGGATAAATCCTCAGCTGAAGGCATTAGAATAGTACATGGCTGAGGATGGCCAAAAGGTTCCAGAGTGATTGATCTCGAAGGAATTCCTGCTCGTGGTAGTAATCTCACGCTAAGGCAAGAATAATGAATCACTGATACCATAGCTGACAAATATGCTGGACAACTTTCTAGGAACTTAGCATCATCTGGTGTTGCAAGGCCTCGGGATGTGGAACCAGTTGGAAGAGGCTCACTCCTCCCGATTTCACAAGCTGTAGTTTGCCGACTCCTTAATTATGCTACCGAAGGTGTTCGTGGGGTTACACTGCAGAGTAGCCCGTGGGGCAGCCCTGTGAGCACTTACCTTGGCCTGTGCGAGGGGCACTAAGCAAAGATGTGAAGGTTGGGGTGAACATAAAGCCCTTAAACTGGTGTTTACTGGCTTTGCAGCCAGAGGCATTGAAAAGCAGAAATACCTCCTTAACTAACCTTTGTCCTTTTAATTTGTGCCAACTTCAGATTTATGTCTTTGCCTCGTTAAGCAATTGGTCTGTCTTATTCTTGGTTTCTTTTATAAAAATCTTGTACAGAAAAATCCTTTTCAAGTTTTCAGCTGTAGGAAAAACACATTTTGCATGCATGCAGTTTTCTTACCTCTGTATGTATAACTCGGGGAGTCTTTGCTGTTAAATTTTCTGTAATTGTTTCAAATGCATTAGTGAAACAATGTGGTCTTTTTATGTGGCTTATATAGGGAAAGAGGGCAGAACACACTCATCATCCTTGTCCTGCTTTGGGCTGCCAACTAGTGTTACAGGTGAACGGTCTGCAATGATGAAGGCTGCTAACAAATGAGTCATTGTTTGAATGCATCAGTCTGGTTGTGCTTGGTGTTCTATAGCCTGTGAGGGAAATATTTGGTACCAGTATAACCATAATACTTTGCTGGACAGCAAGATACAGTAAACTTTGGACTGCGCTTTCTTCCTGGCATAGAAAATGTAAAAGACTGAAGCTTTTCTCCCTTCAGAAAAATCCTGTTTTCAGGTTGTAGAAAAAATGTTTGCTGGTTACATGCATGTAGAAAATCTGCAGAATACAGGTAGACTTTGCAGAGAGGGGGAGGATTATTCACAAAAGCTAATTAGGCAGTGAGCCCTAGGCTTGCTCAGTGGAGACCGAGGGGGGATTCAGAGCAGATTCTGTCTGCAGAGAGGATGTAGGAAGCTCAGCACTACTAAGATGAGGTTAGTCTTTTTGACTGTCCTCTCAGGTGTCATTACTGGATTTTTCAGAGTTTTCTGACACATGTAAAGATCCTGTATGTAGGACAAGAAAAATACTTTGTAATTAACGTATTACAAGTTTGTTGGGTTTTAATTATACCATGAATTAGGAAAAAATGTCTTCCAATGCCAGATAAGAATGGATGCTATTCTTAAGCCCAGGGTATCTGCTCACCGAAAATGTGACTGTAGGCAATATGTTCTTGCTTCATTGGCAGCTCTCCGAGAAATAAGTACCGTCTTAGCTTCCTTTCCTTCCTGAACATCAGGATACAGGTGCCTAAGAAGAATGCCTTTTTGTGTGACAGATCTGTAGCTTCTTCCTGGATGCCTAGAGTAAGTGTGCTTTGGGGGATTATTTTGATGTACCTTGACAGTATCCTTAGATCAGCTCAGCTGTTTTGCTAACCTAGTATCTTACTGCTACTGAAGGGAATGTCCTGCTTCCCGTGTTCCTATCCTGGTCATGGCCATGTGGTCCTTTCCTGTGCCTTAGTTTTCTGCCCCGTTTGCATCTGAATTGGTTCATTCTGACATCAAAGCCACCTGCTCTTTTTTCCTGGAAATAATGTGCTCATTTAGGGAGCTCAATCAACTTGCCAAATGGCTAGTGCACAACTGCTGGTGGGAGGGAAGTGGCAGGAGAACGAGTGGGAGGGCAGAGTAGTAACTTGCTAAGCTTGTCTTCTCTGACTGCACCCTCACTCTATAATTAGAAGAATTGCATCTCTTAAAGCAAATATTTCCTCTGTGTATCTTGGCTTTGCTGTTGCCAGGACCTCCACCTCCGTAGTGTTGTCTTTTGTTTCTCTAGAATTATAGGCTATCTTCCGTCCTTTCCCCCAGTAGGCCAGAGAGGAGCCCAAGGCAGAAGCCCAGTACAGCTTAGGCAGGCTTTTGTGCCACATACCACTCGGCATTGATAACTTTTACTGGAAGTGAATACACTGAAAGAAATTATAACAAACAAAAAACATTTACGAAGTGCAAGTGCTGGTGTGATACCTCAGTATCATTTAATTAGTTGTTATTCCCCCATCGCAAAAAAAGTTACTTTATTTCTAAAATTTATATATTTAATTTCTGAATGATTATTTAGGCTTGTGGTATTTGAAATACATGTGTTACAGGTAGTTCAGTTCTGTGGGTAACCTGCAGTTCTGCATCAGCATTTGGTGGGAGAGTTGATAAACTGTAGTTTCTTTGATCTGCTTAAGTAGAGGATACCTATATCATTGTGCAGTAAACAAAAATTAAGAGATAAGATTGAGACAGTGAATTGTAGACAGTAAATTGTACATCCTAGAGACCTATCTGCATTCCTTCATTATACTTTCAGTTAGTGAACAGTCATTTGGAATCTCTTCTATGTTTAAATTTTTTTTTCTTGAGTTTATCTTCCTTTTATCAAATAAATCATTTTCCTTGCTACAGCAAAAAGCGAGTTTTTGTCACCACAAATTATTCTGCTTTTTAGCTGTTATTGTAAAGCTTGATGAATCAGAGTACTTCAAGTCCATACAAATGTTTAATAAGTTTAATAAAATGGTTGAATGCTAATGGGGAAATCAGTGTAGAAGAATATTTCAGCAGTCAGTATGAGGTTGTGATGGAGAGCTCAATTTTTATGTAAAACTAGCTTCATGAGCAATCAACAAAATAAGACGTAGTAGCTCAAACCGTTTGTTCCCATTTTAAAGTGCCTAAATAAGCATTATATATTACTTCAGACAGTAATTAGCTGCTTTCACGTTTGCCTAAATAAACCCAGTTAAGTTTCTTCTTTGCACTTCTCTAGAGTAAATAGTAACTATTTAAATAGTTTTAGTGGGGAACGTTATCTTCTGACAAGAGTTTAGGTACGTGGATGTCTCTAGAATGCTGTCAGGCTACTTATGCCCTGAGATGAGGGCTGTAGTCAACCTACACTGTTGAGCAACTGCAACCCCAGCTAGCTCTGTTAGGAGAGGTAGTTCTGTCTTGGTAAACAATGAAACTGTAATTGAATCCAGTAGCTCTCTGTTAGTGTGCTGAATTTAAAAATGCTTAAGTCCTTATAATTCTGTAGAAGGTGAACTATACTATAGCAAATTCTGGTTTTCTTTCAGCTCATCCTACTTTCTCCATCCTATTCTAATCTTCTAAGAATTCTGGTCACTGTCAGGAGTTAACCAAAATGTTGGCTTCCCCTACTGTAGCTAGCAAATACTGGCACATTGGCATAAACGTGAATAGGCTGGGAGATTGTAGAGAATAGGGGCTAAGACAGCGTACCCCATCACACCTGTGTGATCCCGTATGTGAATAATGTGCTTATTCCCCTTACCGAGAAAGTGAAGACATTTCAGGGGTTATATGACTAACTTCTGTCTCCCTTGGACATCAGGTCCAACCTTGATATTGTAATGTTAGCCTGGAAGTAGCCTAATACCGATTTTGTCCTCTGAGATGACTTGCATAGCTTATACAAAGTGTTGGGTTTGGTTT
>VWZZ01004901.1:1486825-1511602 GCA_013399095.1 Psophia crepitans | reverse complement strand
CAAAAGCCCACAACAAACTAAACAACCCCAAACAGTAATTACAGAGGTATGCAATTTTAAATTGCAAGGAAAGCAAGTAAATTAAATGTCTGAGGTTTGCTGGAGCCAAAAGTTTAAAACAAATGTTAGCAAATATATGGCATCAAACTTGCCTACCTTTTTCTTTTCTTCTCCCATCTGCTTATTTACTTAATGTTAGCTGAAGTTCTCAAAACTTGCCTCAAATGATAAATGTTTCCTCGAGGAACGGACTTGTGCTCTGCTAGCATTTTTAATAAAAAAGTTTAGGTATTTTCTTTTTGGGAAATGTAGGCTTAACTGTCTTTCAGATAACTCTCTGCCCCATACGTAGTAGCTTAGCTCATCCTGGGATACATGTTTTCAGGATCATTCAGTTAATTTGTACTAAGAACAAGTCCAAATACTTTGCCTGGAGCATGGTTCTTACTGCCTTAAGGGTTTGAAGCTCCTGCTGGAAATCTCTGCAGTGAGAGCTAGCATACATTTTATTTATGGTGACTCTTCCTTTAAGTTTTGTGAATTCTAAATTACTTGATATGCATTAACTGAATTAGATACCATATTCATCCTGGTTGTTTGGCTTGATTTGGGTTTATTTGGTGTATTGAGTATAAAAGTGATAAGACAGTTGGACTAGATGGTTGTCGAGATCTCTTCCAAACTTAATGATTTCTACGATGCTATGAAGATAAAGGTTTGTTTGGAATTTCTGCCTTTCAGCTATAGCTGCAGGCCCCAGTTCTCAGAGGCTCGTTAGCTGTGCAGGCATCACAGTTCAGTCCCATGGTACAGCACGTGTTTGGCTTATGGAATGGGTCTCTTACTTACGAGATCCTCTTGTAAATCATGGAAAGAGTGCGTGCAGTATGTACAGTTGTATAAGAAGCAGTAACTCGTCAGTGGACGTTTCCTTGAATAGACAAGCTAGAGGACGTTCTTAGTACAGAATGTCTTTTAGAAATGTTTTGAAATTTATCTTCCTGGTCGTAAGTGACCTAGATGGATAGGACTGCTCTACAGCAGTGCCAGCGTGAGTATTCCTGCTGCAGACTGTTTCCACTGTATCTTCTTGTTTTCAGACTTCCTGACACCTTCCATGTGCTTTCTTTTGCCCAAATGGAAGCTTCAGCTTTCTGGAAAATTGGAGGCAGTGAGGAAAGAATATAGGGTATTTCTTTTCAAATAAAGGACAAATAAAATTGAAATCTTTTCTTTTAAAGACTATTGCATATATTGAACTGCCATATAGTGTAAGCAAAGATTTGAAAGCTGAAATATGAGATGCTGTAGAAAGTGATATGACTTCTATATTTGACCCTGAGGTCTATGCAATCAGTAATTGAAATCTCTTATTATCAGCCTTCCACAAAAGTCACAGCTTAGAATATTATTTTTTTAATCCAGTTCAGTTTACTGATTCACCTGATCAGCTCTGTAGAAGAATCATCAGCAGAAATGCTAGGCTGGTATGCAGTGTTGCAGGTTGGAGAGTGATATGTTTAGTATAAGTTAAGGTTTAGTTTTGTAACAAATACTGTGTAACTTCTGAGCCTCCAGCAGTGTACAGTATTGCAAATGAGTAGAAGGAATAAACTGGGATCTTTTTCTACATGAACATATTCATGGTTGTTGGCTATACAGTATGTTTCTACCTGCCATGTTTGTGTTCGTACAAGTTATTCTGAGATCCTATCAAATAGGAAAGCTTACTTTCTGTACAGTAAATAATTCAGGCCAAAGTTGTTGGATAAACTCGAAGAATTTCACGGTAGGTTGATAAAGCTCTTTGTATCATTGTCCACCAATTGCTGCCCTGCTAGAACTTAGGTGTTTATAAAAAGCCTCTAATTCAACATACTAAAATAATAAGACAACTATGTGAGCTGAAGGGGGAAGACTGGTAGGTGGTTGGTTTTTGTTGTTTTTTTTTCTTTCTTTTTTTTTTCTTTTCTGAGACTTGATCTTGTACACTACTTTGGTGACTGCCTCTTTTTGTTTGCAACCTGATACATACAAAACCTTAAATTATAATTTAACTTTGTTAAAAGTTTCATTCTACATGGAGACTTGCTGAAAATATCCATTGTGAATTTCAGTAAAGATAACGTAAGGAGTTCCTTGCATCTTTAGCAGGTATGCTTAAACAATTTCTGTTAATGACGCTGTGGAGTGCTAATGCTATTGCTGAATCAAAAATAACTAATACTAAACCAGCTATGGTAAAACTTCCATCTGCTGTAAAAGGTCATGGGATTATTTTGGCGTTTTAGATACTTCTGGAAGTTGGAAGTACTGTAGTGGGGTATGTTCTCTTGAGTTTGTAGGTCAGCAAATACTTGTGTATGTTTTGTTTCAAATAGCAATTGTAATCATTTCAGCGCTTGTGAAACTGTTATGAAAGGACTTATTTATTGGAAATAGTTTAAAGTATTTTGTTTAATCATGATCCCAGGGTGAGTATATCTCTTCTAGCTTATTGAATCAAATCTATGTGCTTTTTGTTTCTTGAAGTTCTTTCAGAAGTACTGAAAGACACAGTGAACTTTGTCTGCTCAGAAATCAGTGCAATCAGAATGAAGTATCTTGCATAACCCTCTACAGCTTAAAGACTGAGCAAAGGCCTTGTTGAGCATTTCAGGACTAGGAGTTAGTAGTTACTGTAGTACATCTTCCAGAAAGTCAAAGTTGAGGGTTTTTGGTGTGCAGATGAGATCTGCCAGCGTTGACTGCTAAGAGGTCTTAATGTGGTGAAATTTTCATAGATATCTCACCTATAGGAAAAAGATAACGAAGGTAGTTCTGGAGTAATATTAATTTTATTAACATTTTTCTTTTAAGTCTTAGATTTTATTTAGCTTGCAAGAATAGAAATGCACGGAAGAGAATCTGGAAAGCTAAGGTTTCTTCCTCAAGATGCAAGTTTGAAAGGAAAGAAAGTAAATAGTTAAAAGTAGCTCATGTTATGTTGATACTACTTGTGCTTTTTGCTAAAATCTGACCATAAATTTTTGGGGGAGGGTTCATAGTTTTTTTGCCCTCTTTTCTTTCCCTTTTCTTGAACAGCAGCACTACAGAGCTCACTGTATTGAGAGCTCCAGACCCATGTTGCCCACAGCCATGGTGTAAGGTATGCCTTCTGAAGTGCACTAGCAAAACAGGTCACTCCAATCAGCAGAAGTTGTCCCATTACTGGAAGCAGAGTTTAAGATGTGTAGTTGTGTATATTCTAGAGATGATTAAAAAACTTTAATAAGAGTAGGCAAGTTTTAAAAAACAGTCTGATAACTTGCATATTGATTCTTTTTTTTTTTTTGACTACTGACTTGATCTCCTATTTTAACTTCATCTCTAACTGCTAGATTTCTTAGAGGTAATTGCTGCAACTGATTAGTTTTAGCAGTGTCCTCGCATCATCTTCCTTTTTTTAGTCATCACAGGAACATTATGTAATAGTAGCCCTTTCTTACGGGGGAGGCAATACTGTGTGTCAAGTTCTTACTACATTTTTAATGTGATCTTTACCCATTTATGGGAAATGTCTCACTTACTCTCTTCTCTTTCTGGTTTGCTCCCCCCCACCCTTTCCCCTCTCCTTAAATAAAAAGAAGCCTCTGTAACTAGCAAGTTCTGTGTAAAATCTCATGTGATAAAGATCGAACCGCATACAAGAGTGCTTCTGGAGAGAGTCTTAATTTTACCCAATGAAAAGTTCCAAGTGTGTTTTAATAACATTATAGAGCCTCCTCCACCTAAATAGCATGGATGTACACATGCTCTACTGAAAATACTTTCACTACTGAAGAGCAGAGAGAAATCCATGATGAATGGTCAAAACTGTACATTCTTTAAGATAAAATTAATAATTTTTTTTAAATATTCAGAACTGTTTATTATGAAAAGTGGTGTTGTGCATAGTGAGCCAGTGCTCCTTATCCCTAGCTTTGATTACTACTTAATAATAAAACAATATTGCGTGGAGCAATTGACGCAATTACTTGTGATTTATATACTTCAGATTCCAATATCTAGCACGTTATGCCTGTGATAACTTGCTTCAAGGTGTGGTTTTAGCCAGCTGACTAAAACATTTAAGTATTAAATTACTCTTTATCTTCTTATATTCTGGAGGATCTGCAGAGTTTGCATGCGAGCTTAAACTACTGCAGTGTAAAAGGAATGATCTAAGTGAGGCCTCAGTTTTAAGAAATGAAGTACAAAAATACATACCCATATAAGCAGTGGGGGCACTCAGCTAAGCAGAAAGCAGCATCCAGAACTGGTATTCATATCACAAAGTCTAAGGCCTTACTAGTGTTAAAAAAGTACTATGAGAAGAGGGAGCTAAACATTTGGACTACCTACTATATGTGTATTTTTACATACAATATGATATACATGTACACACATACAAGCTTATTTTTAGAACACTGCTAATCTTCTGAGAAAGATAGAAAAGAGGAAAAGCTGTTTTGAGCCCAGCTCATGTGAGGCACAGGTATCCTATGAAGTACCCAGCTCCTTCCTGGAAAGTGATGTGCTTCTCTTTTCTTGTCCAAGAACTGAGGAGATTAGAGATTAATTCTGAGGACAGCAGAGAAAGAAATCTTTTTCACAAGCCCGTTAAAATTCAGTCACTTAGATCTTGTACTCCAAAGGGGAAGGAAAAAAAACCCAAACCAAACAGGAAAATGTACTGTAAATGTAATAGAATCTTTCATAACACCATGTTTGCATATCGTGTCTAATATCGTGCTTTGCCCATGCTAGGCCTTCTTCCTTTCTCCTTTGCAACAGCATTCGTTCCTATGTATAGGGAAAGGAGGTAGGACAGTAGTGAATAATGGCCTTGGCTATTTATTCCAGGTGCTTAAAATATTAATTTAAGTGTAAAATATGTGTTGTCAGTGCTGATTCTGTTATTTACAGCTCCTTTTCCCCACCACGAGTCTTCCCTGTGGATTGTGCCTCTACCTTTCTCCTACCCTTCTTTCTCTCTTGGGAGGTGCCTGTATCCTGCAACTTTCCATCCTCCTTGGAAGAGGCTGGTGGCCCTCTTAATGTGAAGATAGGAACTAGAGCGGCAGTTTGTTGCCGTCTTGACAGATTCATAGTCAAAGTTCACTAAAACAAAATATTGGAAGGAGATTATGATGAATAATATGGGAAAGATCTGCTGAGTCTGGGAAATGTTTTGAAAGAGGGTGGGCAGTTGAGGAACACTTTTCCAGGGGCCTGTATTAAAACTAGCTGCTACATTCTTTCTTGTAGTAATTTCTCTGTATTATCTTAAACTGATCTTGAAATTGTGGTGAGTGAAAAACCATCCATCTTTGCTGAATCTTCTGTTATAATGGATCTGACAAAAAAAAAAACAACTTATTTTTTTTCATAATTTCCACAGACCTCTATTTAGATACCTGTGAATAATATGCATCAGTCTCTGTAAATCTTGTTATAAAATAGAACGGGTATGAATCTTCTCAAATTTTTCTAAAGGTAAAATGTAAATGTAGAAGAGGGCATGCTGTTAGCATTGAAGAAATTTTAATGTATTCTTCTAAAGCAATATTACGTAAGGCAAAAATTGGCATCCCGAGATTTTTTTCTTGTTTTTAATTACTAAAAATCTTGTCTGAGTTTCTTTCCCAATGTATTGCTGAAACTTGATGTAGACATTGGGTGTTGTGCATATTGTTTAGCATGTAGCCCAAGATTATCAGGTAAGATAATGTTACATGGCTGTTTAAAGCAACTGAAATGAAGTTATGTCCAGCTATTAGAATAGGTAAGCATCTAAAGAAGTAAACATCCTTAATTTCATGTTTCGGAACTTGTTTCAGGTTTAAGCTTAAAACACAGCTTAGAGATGCTAATTAAATCTGTTTATTGAAACGAAAAGTTTCTTCATGAATTGCTACTAGAGCAGATTGCTAGTGTTGCTAGAAAACTTCATTACCTGCAATTTCAAGATGAAAATTTTACTTTAATGAGGAGGTAGGTAGATAAATTGCTGTTATCTCAGTGTAGTGCAGGCAATTTAAAAAATTCTAACTTTTTTTTTTCTTAGCAAAGTAGGTAAACACTATATTTTGAAATTGGGGTGGTTTTGATACATCTTTATTTGCATACTGCAAACTTTTGCTATTTAAATGCTAGCTTGAAAAATATGACTTTGGATTTTATTGGATTTGTTTAGGAGAACTTACATAATGATTCTGGTCATCTCAGCTTTTCAGCAGTGTGAAATGCTTTTATAGGGTCATAAATGGTTTTGTTAGTTTTTGGGAGACAGCAAAACATGAAATGGCGATGTAACTTTTTATGTTAGCCACTACTTGCCTTCGTCTTTAAATAAAAAAAACCTTCTCATGTTCTAATTCGTTTTTCTTTAAAAGGCATTTTTTGTTGCAAAGTTGTATGATTTGTAATTTGTAATACTGTTACACTTTTTATTTTTCAGTCCCAGAAATCCTGGATAGAAAATACTTTCACCAAGAGGGAGTGTGTGTATATTATACCAAGTTCAAAAGACCCCCACAGGTAAACAAGGAATGATGCAAGAACTCATTGCTACTCTTCAAAATTAAAAAAAATTGATATTGTAAAGAGAGTGTATAATAGATTTCTGGACTAACTGCTCTATCTGCATGAAATACTGTCATTCAATACAATACTCTGTGAAGTACTGTTCATTCTTTTGTGACTGGACATTGTCACACTCTGAGTCTAGCTTGCAATTTTTCTTCCTTTTCTGAAAGTACTTTGGCATTGCAGAAATCTGTAATAGTTGTTCCCCTGTTCTCTTTGCTGCTTCTTCCCAGTGATGTCTATGGTGTGTCTGCAGTGTGTGTGTGGGGCGGTGTAATTTTTTTTTTTTGACGGCATAGTTCTGAAGTCGGAAAATGTTGTAGAGAGATATTCTATTGGAATTTAAAGAACAGCACGATGAGTTTAGGATGTAGTGTGAAAATAAACCTGACCATGCAAGAAAAAGGGAGGAAGAATTCATAGAGGAATAGAGAAGAACATGAATTGTGTTGGGAGAAGAAAATTACACAACAAAGGCTGAAGAAATATTTTCTTCCAGGGAAGACAGATAAAATAAGAACAGTTCAGATATCTAGTGCTATCTAGTAATTTTCGTACTTAAGTTCTGTAAGAAAAAAATGAGGTTAAAAATGGGGAAGTATGTTTCTAGAGGGAAGACTGAGACTAATGAAGAATATTTTTGCATCTCTCACATGCTGCTTTTACCTTATGCTAAATTAGAGATGTGAAATCAAGCAAGTTAGTGATACCTCTAACGTAACTAGTTGGTAGTTTGCTTTCACTAAATGTTATAGGTGTAATTTTTAAGAGTTCCTAAAATGATTGAACTTGATGTGCATGGACATGACACCTGTGTCACAGATCAAATAAGGTCAAACTGAAAACAAATTCAAAATGAGGATTTTAAGGCAATTTTGTCTCCCCAAAATGCTTACTATTGTCATTATGATTTCAGATCAGCTTTTTTTAGCTTCATATACTTGAAAGCAGCTGAGAAACCTTTCCTTCTGAACTTCAGAAAATTATTTCAGTTTTTGCTATGGAAAAAATGATATCTCTCTCTTTTGTTCTATTGAGGCAGAGTATTATTTTTCCTTTAAGAACTTTGGGTTTAGGCAGAAAAAGAACAAAGTAAATGCTGTAGAAATTTTAAGTTATTGTAAATAATTCACCACATTCCTGGAAACCATGTGACATGAGAAGCTTTCAGAATTTATAGCCATGATTGTAGCACATGGAAAATTTGCAAATGCAAACAAAGTAATTAGGAACCTGTTAAAATTTCCAGACCATTTCACAAAGAACAAGATCTTCAACAGTTGCCCTTTTAGTTTAACCCATTTGTAGCATACAAGAGACTTTACAAGTCTTCCAACAGGTTTTGTCCCACAGTTTCCAAGAATCGCATGCTGTTGTTCATGAATTATGTGTAAAGGAATCAAATGTAGACAGGAGTATTCAGTATGTTTTGTTGATCTGCACCTTTTAGTGTAGATAATTATACATTAATAACTTAGAGAAGATCTAAAGGTATAGTTCAGTATTAAAACTGTAGATGATTAATAGCAGAGTGTAACTTCTATAGAGGACAAAAAATAGTTTATGCTCAAAGTCTGAAAACAGTTTAAGACTGCTTTATAACATCTATATTTGTACACTTTTCCACACTAGCTGTTAATCATAATTGTTTAACAGTTAATTATGAAAATAACGGAAAACAGTGGTATAAATTTATCTACTATGAGCTGTTAGCAGGAAAGCACAGAAAATGGATGATGGAAGTGGGTAGATATGAATAATTCTTTTTATATAAATAAACTTTATGTAAAGGCACTACTGTGTAAGGTTTGTTCAAATATACTTCTACACACGCAACTCAGAAATGATCAAATAACTTTCCCACTCAGGCACTTCAATTTGCATGTGTATTAGAATGACGAATTTGTAGAATAGATACAACAATGTATAGTTAAATGAGTCCAATAAAATGCTGGTCTCTAACTTCGCAGCATCTAGCAAAATGTTTGGGTTTGAGTACTGCAGATAATCCAGTCTGAAATGTTCCTCGGCTTCAGGTATTGATGGTTCAAAGCCTGAAAACCCATCTGAAGTCTCAGGACTGAAGTTTTTGCATGTTTCTGTGTTTTTCCTTGCCAAGTATACTACAATCATGTAAAATACAGACAGACAAGTCACCATGTTAAAAACAGGCAAACTTGGGCAGCGTGTCTTCCATTTATTGGAGGTCTCTTGTTCAGTTATCTTTCTGCAAGCACATGACATGGTGCAAGTGGTCTGTTCCCACACACACACACGTGCACACTAAAATTGAAACTGAAGTTTACTCATATATTAAAATATTTTTTGCAGATGCCTTCCAGGATGTCAGATTTGTCAGCAACTTGTCAGGTAAGAGTTCTTTGTACTTACAGTATTTATGAATATTTTTTCCATTAAATAAGCACTTTCGTAATAGGGTTTTAAAAAGTTTTGATCAATATTGCAATTGACAAGTCGGTGAAAGGTTAGATATAAAATAAATATAACTGATGAGTAAAAAAACAGTCTGCAATGCGTAGATCACAGGTTTATAAATGTTATATAAATTATTTGGCTTCAAAGAATCAATTTTTTATGTCCTGACTCTTCAGTTTCTTCTGGCCTCCAACTTGCTGTCTCAGTGAGCTTCAATATTTTGCATAATGATTATGTATTGTAATTAATTCTTGCTATATTTTTGGCAACAAGATTTGCCCTGGAAGAGAGGTTTACGTAATATTTAGTGTCTTTGCTTTCTAAATCTGATGTCTCTGTTACAGACAAAAGAAGTTCTTTTCTGTTGTCTTGTAATAATAGTATTTACTCCAGTATTCTAAATTATATGGTTGGGTGCAGGTGCTGTTGTGGCCGCTTGGTGAGACAACATGCTTGTTTCACTGCAAGTGTTGCTATGAAATACTCCGATGTGAAGCTGGGTGAAAACTGTAATCAGGAAATAGAAGAATGGTCAGTGGAAAAACATACAGAACAGACCTCTACTGATGCTTACGGTGTCATCAACTTTCAAGGTGGCTCTCATTCTTACAGGGCTAAGGCATGTATGATGTTTTCTTTTTTTTCTTATTCTAAACATGTTGATAGAGATGGTGGATGTTTCATTTAACTTTTGAAATTGAAGGCTGAAAACAAAGTCACCCATACTATTCTAGTATTTTTTTATTGTGATCTGGATTCTTTCTAATTCCCATTTTTTAAATTTCTTATTTCATAACAAAAGTTGCTCAGATCTATCAGAATTAGTTGTATTCAGGTACAGGCTTACCTTCAAATTGCAAATGGTGATAAGAATTCATATTCACTTCAGCAAAACATTACACTGTTTCAGACTGTGTGAAAATGCAGCTTACTCATCTGTGCTGCTTGCTTACTTGCTACTGATAAATTTTTATAGGACCTGTTAAATAACATCTGCTATCTTAACACTCTAGTCATTATTTTCAAACTCTGAAAAATTATTTAAAATTATACAGATGTGGAATATGCTTCTTTAGTAGATTTGTTCAAAATTATTAAAGCAAATCTATGAGAATAATGTAAATTTTTGGGAGAGGGGGTTAGTAAAAAACAAGTATCAGAATTTTGGAAACCAACTCAAATCACAAGAGCACATGTACTCGAGAGGCTAGAAGACTGTAAATTCTGACACACTCTCCATGACTGTTTCGTAAAGGATTTCTAGTTGTGATACAAATTATTTAATGCTCCTGCAGTTACAAGCTGCGAGGGGTTCTGTCTGATACAGTGGCTCCTGTGGCCAAACTGAAGTAACTTGAATGAGAGGACTATGTTCTTTATGCAGCTGGCAGAACCCCCAAGGAGAGTCCAGCACTCTAGGTGTGATCATCTCTGTGGAGAGAAGGGCTCTTAGCAGAATTCTTTCATGTTGGTAATGGCAGTGTATGTGTTCCTGTGTACACTTAGTATAGCTTAAAATTGCTGTGAATCCTTTTCTAGGAGTACAGAAATAGCAAGCTGCCTGTACTTGTTTCTGTGCTTCTGCAGAGTGCTGGTAGGGTTGCTAAAACCAGTTTATTGGAATAATGGAGCGTTTTTAGTTAGAATTTGGTTCAGGTAGGGCTTATCGAATAGTTTGTACTAAAGATGCAGCAGTATTTTTAACTGTTCAACCATCTACTTAAACATAGCAGGTTAAAAAGCTGTTAGTTTTGAAGTTTTCTGTTAAAGAATGGCTTTCCTTCCCACCAGCAAGCAACTGTCTGTAGAACTTTTTGCAGGAGACATGCAAGCCTCTTCCCCAGTAGATGACAGAACTTTTATAAATATTTCTGAATTTAATCTAATTTAGAGATCATTCAAGGCTTTCAAGACTCATTTTTCTAGGTTACTATGCCAGTAGGATGAAATAACATCATAGAATCATAGAATGGTTTGGATTGGAAGAGATCTCAAAGATCATCTAGTTCCAACCCCCTGCCATGGGCAGGGACACCCTCCACTAGACCAGATTGCCCAAAGCCCCATCCAACCTGGCCTTGAACACTTCCAGGGATGGGGCATCCACAGCTTCTCTGGGCAAGCTGTTCCAGTGCCTCACCACCCTCACAGGGAAGAATTTCTTCCTAATATATAACCTAAATCTCCCCTTCTTCAGCTTAAGGCCATTACCCCTTGTCCTATCACTCCACGCCCCTTTAAACAGCCCCTCTCCAGCTTTCTATAGCCCTTTTTAGGTACTAGAAGGTGCTCTAAGGTCTCCCTGCAGCCTTCTCTTCTCCAGGCTGAACAACCCCAACTCTTCCAGCCTGTTTTCATAGGAGAGGTGCTTTCTATATACAAAATATATTTCTGTATAATCTTTCTATAGTTGTTCCCATTCCAAAACTTATTTCCAAAATCAGTAACTGTCTCGTTCTTAATTCTGGAGGATGTAAAGTAAGGTTGTTTATTTATTGCGTCTGCCATGTTTTGAGAAAGTGAATTACCTTTTCCATAGCCAGGAATAGGATAATATATCCTAACGTACATCCCAGTTCTTCTTTCTCGTTGATTCTGTGATGATTTCTCTTAAGAACCCTTTGTCTCTCTTCTGGTGCCTGCAGTATGTGCGATTGTCATATGACACTAAGCCTGAAGCTATTCTGCAACTTATGCTGAAAGAATGGCAGATGGAGTTGCCGAAGCTTGTTATATCTGTACATGGGGGCATGCAGAAATTTGAACTTCACCCACGCATCAAACAGTTGCTTGGCAAAGGTCTTATTAAAGCTGCAGTAACAACAGGAGCCTGGATTATAACTGGAGGAGTGAACACAGGTAAGGAAGTACCAATAAATGGGCATAATTAACTGTATTATGATTTCTAAGAGCCAAAAGATTTAATGGATGCATAGGTTCATCTCAAAGCAAAGTAAATTTGAGTGAGTTTGGACAAGTGAAATTAAAATAATACATTTTGAACATGTGTAGTTGGAAAAGGACTGCTGCTGCTTCTTGCAAAGAGAAACAACACAAAGGTGTGGGGGTTTTTGTTTGGGTTTTTTTTGGAGGGGGGGATTGTTTGGTTTGGATTTTTTTGTTGGTTTTATGGCTTTTGTTTTTGAAACCTCAAGAGGAGAAACAAAGCGATTAAAACAAATGCAGTAATGTACTGGAAAGTCGTTAGTTCTTTAGGCTAATATTTACTTTGTTGAATTACTGATACATAGTACTTTGTTTCCTTCTAGTAGATGTGGTATGGTGCTTTTTCTTTGGTGTTGTGTCAAATAATTTCGCAGATTGTTAAAGTCCCAGTTAACTAATAAAAGTTATATTTCCTAATAAGATGTGACATCTAATACATTGAAATCTTCATTGTGCACAAACAGGTGTTGCAAAACATGTTGGTGATGCTCTAAGAGAACATGCTTCCAGATCATCTCGAAAGATTTGCACTATTGGGATTGCTCCGTGGGGAGTGATTGAAAACAGAAATGACCTTGTTGGAAGAGATGTAAGGATAAATTACCTAACTGAAATAATGATTTATCTAACTTATTTTTTGACGAATCTGATCGAGCGTGCATTTTCACTTGCTTTGCATCATTGCAGTAGTTGCTTTAATGTGAAGATACATTGACATCTCTGACTTATGCAAGATCATTTGTGTAAACAGGTTGCAAAATGCAAATGCACTAGAGGAGGAGCTTGTTCTCAAGTACTTAATCCTTCCCTCCCCCCCGATATTACTGAATCAAATAACAAAAATGCTGAAGTATTACAGAGAAATCACATTTGCAGAAGCCAATAAGTTTGAAAAATTTCGATGCAGTCTTCAATGCTATTTGCCAGAGCAGTCCCAAGTTTTCCACAAAGATACCTTTTCAAAGAATCCTTTCTTTATTATCCTTCAGAACAGAATTCTTTTGTGATAGTTGTCTGCTTTCCTTCACAAAGTTACATGCTACAGCTGTTAGAGTATCCTGACCCAAGCATGATGGTATGTGTCATGGCTTCTTGTTGAGCCACGAATTCTTGTGTCTAGACAAAAAGGTAAATTTCACAGAAACAAATTCGAGTCTTTCTAAGTAAAGTATGTTGTTATGTGCTTATACTTAGGTGGTTGCTCCATATCAAACCTTGTTAAACCCATTAAGTAAACTAAATGTCCTAAATAACCTCCATTCCCATTTCATTCTGGTGGATGATGGAACAGTTGGAAAGTATGGAGCAGAAGTTAAATTGCGGAGAGAACTGGAAAAAACTATTAATTTGCAACGAATCCATGCAAGTAAGTAATTCTGGTGCCTGGGGGCTAAGTGCTTTAATGACAAAGGTACTTGGACCAAACATCTGAATGAGAAAACAGAAAAATTATTCTTTTGTTTATGTTTCAAGTCTGAATGATTATTTTGCAAATTTCAGCTTCTGCTTTGGACCCTAGGTATTGCTGGTATGTTTAGGATTTCTCTAGAACCAGAGGGAAGGTTCTTTTGAATAAAGCTGTCAATCTGGCTTTCATAAAGCAAATGTACGTCACTTGAGTTATTAGTGTGTTGTCAGGACTTACTGGTCTGCCTGATTCATGGGTTTGACAATGATCACTTGCAGTTTCACAACAGGGCAGTTGAGTTTGTAAAACATCATCTATGTTTGTGCAAAGAAACCATGACTTCTTTGGTGTTTTCCCAGTTATGGAGCAACACGTGTGTTTTTACTCTTCTAGGAATGCTTTTGCAATACTCCCTGTCAGTAGAGGGTTTCCATGTAACTATGTTCAAATTGTATACGTGTTATCATCTTTGGAAATTATTTGGGGGGAAGGTAGAAGGGGAGTTCCCTAAAGAAAAAAAGTTCACTTTTCTGCATTAGTTAAGGAAGATTTCTTCTGTGAAGACTCTCTTCTGGTTTTGTAGACTTTATTCCATTGTATTTATCAGTTTCTTTCCTCCCAGTCCAAAGCACAAACAGTGATTGAAACAGCATTAGCAACAGTTTAAATGTCTGGTAGAGCATTTTAACTTTTATTCAATACAAGGGACATAATTTACTTACTAAGTACACAAAATCAATCTTAACATTTCCTTTAAACTTATGACATTGCCTGGCTTCTATTATTTATTTGCAACTTTATAGGAATTGGCCAAGGTGTGCCTGTGGTGGCACTTGTGTTCGAAGGTGGCCCCAATGTCATACTCACAGTTTTAGACTTCCTTCAAGAAAGTCCTCCTGTGCCGGTGGTAGTGTGTGAAGGAACTGGTAGAGCTGCAGACATACTGGCGTATGTTCACAAGCAAACAGAGGAGGGAGGGTAAGTCCTCGTCTCATACATAGATGGGCTGTGAGACCATTCTTTAATGAATTTGTATAAGGGGTTTTTCTGTGAAAAGTGGAGAGTTTAATCTCGCCTGTGATGCAGCTTTCCAGGACAGCTGCAATAATAGCTCTGCCTAAAGACCAAGACTTCCTTTCTAGTTCTAGGTTCCTCCCACGTACCTTGTACCAGTTGCACCAAATTCTGTAGCATATACTTGCTTTAGCGATACTTAAAAAAGGACAGAAAAAGCGTACACATCTACATCCTAAATTAGGGGAAACATCTGGTGTGTAACTTCAGTTATGTGTGGTAATTTTGTTACACCACTGTAACTAGAGGACAGAACTCTCATTTTAAATGCTCTGGCTGCTTCAACTTCAAATTCTGACTAAGCCACAGTAACTTAAATGATAAATGTGACTGTCCTTAAGTGTGCACTATACAGGGTTTTGCTCAATAGAAGTCAGAGCTGACCAAACCTTCCAGAGATGTGAGAATAACATAGAGAATAGCTGAGTTACTTTTATGAAGCAGTAGTGGAAAGTTGTAGATTAAGCAACCTATAGTTCTCTCTAAAAGTTACCCAAGATTTTGCCACTGAAACAGTAATAAGCTTATAGATAGCAGAACTTTGAATGGACATGTTGAACCTGATTAAATGTGGTGGTGTTCTTACTATTCGTGTGTAACAATGTGTTTTCCTGTTTGTTTCAATCTCAGGAATGTTCCTGAGGGTGCTGAGCCTGAAATAATTTCAACTATCAAAAAGACATTTAACTTTGGTCAAAGTGAAGCAGTTCATTTGTTTCAGACACTGCTGGAATGCATGAAAAAAAAAGAGCTTGTAAGTAGATCTTGTCATAACATTTTTTCTATGCAAGGCGCGTGCAGTTGTAGGTAGAACATTAAGTTGTAGCTTGTATGTGATCAAGAGTCATTCAAAATTATTTTTCTGGACGTGGTGAATCTTCCAATTACAGAAGATAATCAAGTACAGTTTTCATGTATACTTTCTCATGACCAAGAAGGCTTAATTCTTACGATTACTTCTGGTAATATCTGAGTCTTTTGTTGTTTCCAAGCCAATTTGTTTTCAGATGACAGGATTCTGATTTGTTTATAGTATGTTTATGTATTTTTGTACTTGGGTTGCTGTCCTTTTCTTTTCCTTTGGTTTTTGAAAACTGTGGGACTTCTTTTTGGTTTTTTAATCTTTTAATTGTGACTGTACTAATAAAGGTCTGCTATCACTGCATGCTTAAAGCAAAAGCACTTTATAGAGCTCTATATGAAGCCTGAGTTCAGGTACTGGTGTCTCATTTGGACATCATATTGTGCTGTTCTGAGGTTTAAAACTGTCACATTTGGCTAAACATGTTTGCTGGCAGGTTAATCTCATGATCTAGAATGAACTGGAGGGGTAAACCAAATACTGTGTGGTGTTTATAGGTAATAGAGAATTGTAATTTTAGTGGGAAAAGAAGTTCAAATTGTTTGAAGAGCATAAACGGTTTCTGCTATGCTTTTTCTCATAAAGGATTGTCTTGTGTGGCATGTAGTTAGGAAAACAGTGTACACTAAGGGTAAGTTTAAATTGAGCATAGGCTTTAATTGCATCGAAGTTAAGGTGACTTTTTAATATATTTCAATTCATGACATAAAAGACTGGAGCTAATCACCTTTGCCTGAAAACAACTTCAAAATATGTTTTCCCCATTTTTACCCTTTTGGACAGATCACAGTTTTTCATATTGGGTCAGACGAACATCAGGACATTGACGTTGCAATACTTACAGCATTGTTAAAAGGTGAGACTTCTAAGAGCATTTTTTTGTGTTTATATGATGCATTATTTATAAAAGATTACAGTCTATAGGATAATCTTTAGTTTTTCAGCAAATAATTGTCTACTATGTTTTCTTATTGTATAATACTGTAATGTGTCAGAAATGATGAAATATACTGTATAACTTTGTGGTGGATTGCTTGATTTGACCTTTTTAGGAAGCAAGAATGTTATTTTGTATTTTAATTAATTTTAATTTTTTTGTTTTTGCTTCTTAAGGCACGAATGCGTCTGCATTTGACCAGCTTGTTCTTACACTTGCGTGGGATAGAGTTGACATAGCCAAAAATCATGTTTTTGTTTATGGGCAACAATGGCTGGTATGTAATGCAGAATGATATTTTCTGAAAGAGAGAAATTCAATTTGCTATAAAGAATGAATCTTTTGACTTTTGTACAGAGAGGCTATAGAATACTGACACATTTATTTTGAGGACAGTAATTTTTACATACCCCATAGTCTTACAGCTGTTTTGTTGTTGTGTGGTTGAAAGTGGTACAAAAATTTTAGAAATGTGCTAAGTGTTCTGATTAACTAGGGGAGAAAAGACATTGCGAAAGATGGAGACTAAATTCATGTTAGTCAGATGCTCTTTCTTCCTTACAGTTGCATGGTCATAGGAAGTTCGTAAGAAGCATCTAGTGAAACACACTGTTGGCAGCACTGCAATGTCTTTTGAGGGGGAGGACAAAATGTCTGTTTCTTGTAGTCTGCAGATTAGTTGGAAAACTACATTGTGGATCTTTCCTTTTTCCCATATTACTGTAAAAATGAGTGTGTAGTCAAAAGTAAATACTGTAAGGCTTGTGGTAGCAACGATGGTTCTGAGCATTTGTCTGTGAAGCAAATTGTGCTTTCCATGTTTTGTGTCTTTGTTGTATCCAGTATCAATCTATGAGAACAGCTTAACTATGTTAAATCAAATGTCTGCTTAGTCCCATGTACTGTGTTGGTAGGAGACACCTATGGAAGAGTATAAGACTTACTTGCTGATTAAGTCTTCAGAATAGTCTCTCATTCTGTAATTACATGACATTAAGGGGATTTTCTGAAGTAAGGGTGACATCTTCATATTTGTTAGACATGTTAAGGTTTCCCCAGCCCTGTAAATAAATGAGACTGATACATAATCTAAGTGCACTTGCTTTTGTGATGCCCCATTTTACTGGTTCTCTCCAGGCTCTACCTTATTATTTGTTGTAGGTTGGCTCTCTGGAACAGGCTATGTTAGATGCGCTTGTGATGGATAGAGTTGCATTTGTGAAACTCCTGATTGAAAATGGAGTAAGCATGCACAAATTTCTTACAATTCCCAGGCTGGAAGAACTTTATAACACAGTAAGTGAATGATTCCTTTTTAGGCTACTTGTAAAACAGCTTTTTAGTTACTCAGTGTGCTGTATACTGAGTCATGTGCACAAGTCTGAAGGCCATGGGGTGTTGATAGGGAAGGATCGCTTGCATGAGGTTAGAGTTGAAAAGTGTATGCTGTCTGGCTGCTTTGTAGTGCCACAGCTGCTTTCTGGCTCTCCAGAAATGACGGCAGAAATAGTTTGTCAGCAGGATGTTCATCTGTATCTGACGTATGGGAGTAGATACTAAAGGGAAAATGCAGCATTGTTGTGAAACGCAAACCACAGTGGGGAGTGGAACAAGGGAAAATAAGATGGGTGAAACTTGAGCACAAAATATGAGGTCTATAGATAGTATTGTTAGGGCTTCATAAGATTAATTCTGTCTATCAGTTAATATCATAATAGTTGTAAAAATAGCTTATTTTATGAACCTGCATAGTTATAAATATTACTTAGAAATATATTGTTGCCATAGATGTTGATTTAAAAATTTTAAGGTACTTTTGTATAACACTAAGTATCTAACAGGACAAACCAAAAAACCTTCCACCAAAAAGTATCTAATGGGAGTAGTATATGAATACGACTTAGTCTTACATCAACATTCTCATTGTCTCCTTTTGACAAAAAAAAAAAAATTCAAAAAGGAAGGAAGGAAAAAAGAAGGAATTCTTTAGCTAATAAAGCTCCGTAAAGGAGCCCATGTGATCAGGTTTTGTTATTTGGGTTTTTTTTAATTAACCTTTTATGGTGTTGCTTTGATATGCTTAATGGCAGAGTTCTGTATGGGAGCAAGGGTAACCGTATGTCTAAGAGTGTAACAGTTTATGCACTTGCAGGAAATTAGAGAAAGAAGAAAAATCCACCTGGGTAAAAAGAGGGAATGTTCAGATTAAAAACTTTTAAGGGAGCTTTTACTATGGATCCTGCAGTACTGTAAACATGAATATTAGTCTGTGTGTGTTCCTGTAAATTAAAATGCTTATTTGTTAAAACTTGTCTCTATAATACTACCTTCTAATAATATAAAACCCCCATGATGCTGCTGTTTGAATTCTGCTGGGTTTTTTCTTCCTTTTTGGACAAACAATGGATGCATTAATTCTGTCCCAAATTGAAACAGAAGTAAAATGAAGCAAAAAAGGAAATAGTCCATAGCTAATACAGTAATTTGAAACATTTGCATTTATTTGATGGCTACAGTTTGTTTAAAAACTAGGGATTTTCTGTTTTTTTGAGCTAACGTGCAAAAATATTTGACTTCTACTGTAATCTTCTCATGTTGTCATTGCACTCTTAATTTCTCATTACAGTTTTCTCTCCCTTCCCCTCTTTTTTTCATAAAGAAACAAGGCCCAACTAACCCAACACTTTTTCATCTTGTTCGGGATGTCAAACAGGTATGCTGTAAATGTAGAAATTTGTCAAACTAGCAGTATTAGCTTTTTGATGATTTCTTATGTTTGACTGTAATTTAATCTTAGGTTTATTAATTAGGTTTTATAGTAAATAATAAGCTATCTCTGCAGTCATTGTGTTGTTTCCAGTACTTGCTGTTGTATGCTTAGTGCCCTGCTGCCAGAACGATGTTAACCCTGATGAGTGTTGTCTTTGTCATCTTCCTTGTGATTGTTTTGCTTTTTTGGGAAGGATTGAAAACTGATACTCCTGGCTTGGAGTAATTTTGACTGTTAAAACAATAGACAAAAACCAACCCACACACCTCCCCAATGGAATGAACATCTACCCTGCTAGGGGACATCATACAGAAAAGAACGTTGCCTTTTTTGAAACTGATAAATATTTGGGCCATGTAGATGTGTGGTGGGTGGTTGTTCGTGGGGTTTTTTGATAGAGTGTGTTTTTGGTTTTTTAATCATGAAAAGTTTCATTTGTGTTTTATTTAGACATGTGATGTTAAGACAAAGTTTTAAGATTATAATTTGAAAAACTAAAACCACCTTTTGTATTCCTAGGGAAATCTTCCTCCGGGATATAAAATCAACCTGATTGATGTGGGGCTGGTTATTGAATATTTGATGGGAGGAACCTATCGATGCACCTATACAAGAAAACGCTTTAGAGCTATATACAATAGTCTCAGTGGGAACAGTCGGGTATGTGGCAGCTGAATGACAGGATATGCTGATTCATATGTTCTCAATTAAAAAAACACTGTATTTCGGAGGTAGATTGGATGCATATTGTTGTTCTTGTCAATAGACTGGTTCTTTTAAAGGCCCTTTGAGGGCAGCTGGTAGCTGTTTTGGCAGTGAGGACAAACAAAAGATTTTGTTCTGCTGCTCCTTATTCTAGCACTTCTAAATTCCTTTTCTGTAATGCCTCCTCTTCCTACTCGTAGGGGGAGAATGGGCACTAAACATGCAGATTCACCAGGGTTTGGGATGTGCAGATATCTTAATTTCTTGTAAAGCAACAAGTGTAATTTTACAATTTTTGTTTGGGTTTTTTTCTTAAATATCCAGTGAAAATTCTGGTTGTTGCTGTTATATAAGCCCACCACTGTTTCAGTAGCAAAGTAGCTGTTTAATTGCTCAACTGAGTAGCTATAAAAAGATGATTTTGTAAGGCAGAGTAGGTACAAGAAAAGAAACCAAACCCTTTCCCTTTATTCTTGTTACAGCGATCTGGGCGAAATCCTTCAAACACTACTCCTCAGATGTGTAAAAGCCATGAGTCTTTTGGTAACAGGGCAGATAAGAAAGAAAAAATGCGCCATAATCACTTCATCAAAACAGCACAGCCATACAAACCAAAGGTACAGATGTGTGGGGGGAACATGGTGAGGTTTATTTTAAGTAGTTCAGAGGGGATAACCTGGTTGAAGTCCAGGTGCCCCTGAAGTGTAAGTAGCAGCAGTTTTACTGACTTTGGTAAAACTGGAATGCCAGCCTTGCTTTTGAGCTTGTTTATAAACTGTCTAGCATGCTTACAGAAATCTGTAGAGAGTGTCTAACTTTGTGTATAGTAGCCTTCTGGATATGCTTTGGTATGTTAGGGAGCAAAAAGCTTATCTTTAGCACAGTTCTGGCAATGGGTTGGACTCACATGGCTTTGTAGACGGAGCAAGATTTGGCCATGTGTCTCCTTGAGTTTCCTCATTTGTATGTAGGTATATTAGTTACTGCTTCTCTTTTGATCTATAAATCAAAGTAATTCAGGCTCCCAGTTATTAAAATGAATTGCACTCAACTGGTATTTTTGAACAAAAACTCCAACTGCTTTTCAAGTCTTCAGAAATTCATTTTTCTTTTTACAATTATATATAATTTGATATTGGATCACTCAGCATTTTATTTCAAGTTATGCAATGACCAAGTTTAGAGATTTAAAATGTAACTTTCTTATTTTAGATCGACACTGGTGCAGAAGAGGGAAAAAAGAAAAGAACCAAAGATGAGATAGTAGACATAGATGATCCTGAAACGAGACGTTTTGCTTATCCACTCAACGAGCTGTTGCTTTGGGCAGTCTTAATGAAGAGGCAGAAGATGGCCCTCTTCTTTTGGCAGCATGGGGAGGAGTCCATGGCGAAAGCCTTAGTTGCTTGCAAAGTGTATCGTTCCATGGCATATGAAGCAAAACAAAGTGACCTTGTTGATGATACTTCAGAAGAACTGAAACAGTATTCCAAGTAAATTACATTTATATAGTTAAAGATCTTATATTGAAATTTACAGTAAAAGTAGTGGGCTATATATGAATGAAAGCCAAACTGTTCTATTAGCACGCTTGAAGACAATTCCTTTTTGCCAAAAGGATTAAGTGGCATGCTAGTAGAAATTTTAGGTTAGATATTGCGCTCTCCTGACAGCTGTGACAAGTCACGATTTGTAGTTAAATTAAAATGACACTGAGTGTGTGATTTACTTACTTCCATGCTTTTTCCTTGCATTTCCTTGCAATTTCCTTTTTGTAGCCTGCATATGTTTAATAGAAGTCACAGATTCACATGCTGTAATTACAAATAACTGTAGAGTATATGTGTACAGAAGGGACAGGTAAAAGTAATCCCTTCAAGTTTTGCTACTGGGAATTTGATTGCACAAGAAAACTCAACCTAAACTCAAGGTCATTTCCATAGATAATAAATTTTGTTTTGTTGTTTTTTCTTCGCTCTAGTGAGTTTGGTCAACTGGCAGTTGAACTGTTAGAACAGTCCTTCCGACAAGATGAAACTATGGCAATGAAATTACTAACCTATGAGCTTAAAAATTGGAGTAACTCAACTTGTCTGAAGCTAGCAGTGTCATCAAGGCTTCGTCCATTTGTAGCACATACTTGTACACAGATGTTGTTATCAGACATGTGGATGGGAAGGCTGAACATGAGGAAGAATTCATGGTACAAAGTAAGCATTGTCACAGTTTATTAGTGTAAAAAAGATCAACGGAACTTATGTTTAAATGGAAGGAGAGCATGTGTTTAAATGCTTTATGTATAAATGTATAAAGCTTTCGCAACTATAGGTTATGTTAATAAATTCTGTAAAACAGTCTCCTTTAACATAATCAAAGCTGGAAGTATTTATTGTTTACTATTCTTTTGACACTCTATTATCTTTTCAAATAAGGTACAGAAATATAGAAGGCAAAAACCAGGCAAGTAGCCTTTAATCAGAGGCTTAAAGAGATCATGTGAATACTAATCCACTACTAAAAACATAGTGGTAAAAAACCTTAACAGACAGAAAAATGGCTGTACAAATATAGCTTCATGCATTTTGGCTTTTTACAGGCAGCACATAAGACTTGATGCACAAAAGCTTTGTGTATATCCTATTTTGGAGGAAGAAACTGGTTAAAAGCAGGGCATAGAGTGAAACAAGGGTTGGGAAATTGGGGATAGATTTTCCGATGGTGCCCTTCGTGATATAAATGAATTGAACGAAAGTGAGAGTTGCATGTTGCTTTGAGAGGGTGTACCAAAGCCGAATTGTTGCTAGGAGTATAATGAAATAAAACTTTCCTACAAAATATCTACCAGCATCATTTAACTTGTGACCTACTAAAATCCTCTTTGATAACTGATTAATCATTTTCTTGCTTGCTTTGTACCAGGCTAACGACAATAAATAGCTTTCACTTATTCTCTTCATCCATACCTTAGCTCATTTTTCTACCATAAGTTGAAAAAAAAAAACAAACCCAAAACAAACCCCAAACCAAACACATACCACCACCACCTCCCCCAAAAAAACCAAAACCACAACCTTGACTCATATACGCCTGTTAAATACACCTTGACAGTACGCAGTTCCAGAGTTTCTGGGAGTGGATTAAAGAACAAAGTGTGAACAGAACGTCTCTGGATCTTCAGGCTTGGAGTGCGTTCTTTCTAGTGGCTTTTAGTTTTGGAATCTGTTGATTCTTCCCCCTTCCTAAAGCTTCAAATCAAGGAAGACTGTATATGTGATCTTAGCCACATAATTGTGTGTATGAGTAATAACAACTAATTACTTTCTACATTTCCTTTCCTCAATAACAAGCCAGTGAAATTTGGGTAATACATTTTCAGAGGATTTTCTGTGCGTTGGTGTAGTCTGATACTTTAATGTGGCTGAGAACTATTTGCACTTAGTCTTCATCTTTTCCAGGTGATACTGAGTATTTTACTGCCCCCTGCTATACTGCTGTTGGAATATAAGACCAAGGCTGAAATGTCACATATTCCTCAATCTCAAGATGCACATCAAATGGCAATGGATGACAGTGAAAACAACTTCCAGAATGCAGTGGATGAAATACCTATGGTAATGTGGGGCAGGGGGAGATACTGAAAACAATATTTCTAAGTTAAAATTATTAACATTTTAAAATTAAAGCAAGATTTAAAGTGAATGTCCAAAAGCATGTGTTTCTGTATATGAAGTTAACAGTCCTTTCATTTTAGGAGGTGTTCAAAGAAGTAAGGATCTTGGACAGTACTTCAGAAAAGCATGATATGGAGACTCCAGCAAAACCTAAGAGACTTCCAATTACACAGAAATTTTATGCATTTTATCACGCACCAATTGTGAAGTTTTGGTTCAATACGGTGGGTTTTCTGCTGTGTAATGTACATCTTATTTGGAAATCTAATGCGGATTTTGGGTTCTTTTTCTAAAATGTAGCTCTGTGAAGTGAATCAAAGCACCTTTTTTTTTAAAAAGAAACAAAAAATCCCTTACCTTGCTAAGCTGGAAATGAGAATTACTTGATTTTGAAAAACTTGCATATGCACATGTGGCGTTCTGTGGTTTGGGTTTGTTTTTTTTAAGTTCATGACGTTGGCTTTGAGAAATAGAAATACCTTTGTTGGGTTTTTTTTTGTCGATTGGGTTTTTTAAGCTAAGGGAGTAATTAGCATGAACATTTTTATTCTGATCTGAGTTACCAATTTCATCAGTTGCTAGCAGGAATTTTATAATAACTTATTAGGCTAAAATGTTCATGCACAGCTTTGTTTAAATTACTGTAATAGAAACTCTAATATTTGTATTAAACGAAAAATAGTTGTAATAAGATCAAAGCTTTGCTAATAGTAAATAGCTTATTACAGCTATTTTTCCTCTTCTAAGAAGAAAATGTTTGTATCCTCTTACAAATAATAACTTGTCTGCTTAAAGGGGTAAATATAGCACTGTAATCCTACTTGAAGCTTTTATTGTATACCACATCAAAAGATTCCATGCACATCTATAAAGAACCCTTTGGTAATTATACATATAATTTTCATTGCTTTTTTTAGTTGGCATACTTAGGATTCCTCATGCTCTACACATTTGTGGTTCTTGTAAAAATGGAGGAATTACCATCCGTTCAAGAGTGGATTGTTATTGCTTACATTTTCACATCAGCAATTGAGAAAATTCGTGAGGTATGTCCGTAACAATCTGGGATTTTAGTTTTCTTTGTCAATTAAAACAGTATGCTTTAAAATGGGTTTATAAACAAGAGAACCTAAGAAACTTCAAGCATCAGAGATGTAATACCTTTATTTTAAACTTCGGCATAGGCTGCTAGTTTCAATATCGGTGTTTCTTGGCGTACTGCTTGGAATGAGCTTGCTTTTCTTCTCTTTCCAGTGAGAAAGAGATGGAGGTCTGTGAAAGGGAGATGGGTTTCCCTCCTGAATTTCAAGGAACTGTCAATGACATCCTGGTCTGATTTTTTTTTTTTCCCTCCTTTTT
>VWZZ01004901.1:1437486-1486807 GCA_013399095.1 Psophia crepitans | reverse complement strand
TTCCAAGGAGTACTTTTATAAGGAGTGAAACATTATTTATTCGTGTCAGTCAAACTCTCCCATTATGCTATGACCAAGATGACAAAACAAAAAAAGTTTTATGGAGACAGGATAGCTATCACAATTACAATGTTGCTCGTCAGCAAAAGACTTCTGAGAAGTTCTGTAAGAATTTTTAAATGAGAGAAAATTAGTTCATTAACCTGGTACCTCAGGCCTAACTGAAGGGGCAGAAAGTAGAGCCTACTTTTATAATAGTAACCTTCTCAAAAGAAAATACCCAACACCAAAAAAAACCTTACCCAACATTCCTTCATAAATTGTTCAGACAGAAGGAAACGTGCATCCTCCTTGTCCTTGTTGTGAAGGTGATACAGTTAAACACTGATTTTCATTCCTCAGTGTAAAACAGTTATCCATTTGAATGGGAAATTTATTTTTGCAAGTATAAAAATGTTACTGATTCATATATTTTATTCTTGGTCCATGTGCAACAAATGTGAGCAGACCTGACTCTTACTTTTATTGCAGATTTTTATGTCGGAGGCTGGGAAGATTAATCAGAAGATTAAAGTGTGGTTCAGTGATTACTTCAATATCAGCGACACAGTTGCTATTGTCACTTTCTTCATTGGGTTTGCATTAAGATTTGGAGCAAAGGGAAATTTTGGTGAAAACACTTACAGAGAAAATTATGTCTTTGTTGCTGGAAGAATAACCTACTGTCTCAATATAATTTTTTGGTATGTGCGATTACTGGATTTTCTAGCTGTAAATCAACAGGCTGGCCCTTATGTTATGATGATTGGGAAAATGGTAAGTGCTAGTTTTGTTACCTTTTTTTTCCCCAACTGAAATTTGTTTTTCTTGCTGCATCCATTTACAAATGATCTCAAAGTTTTATTTAGAAAAAGATTGTTTATCCTGATGTAATACGTCCGCAAGTCAGTGTGCAAAATTAGCTAGCTGGAATATAACTTAACGTTAAGCGTTTCAAAGCAAGCACTGATTAGAAGGCCTCCTTTATTATGGAGCTTTCTCTGTCACATATCTGTAAAAAGCTGTAAATCTTCCTTCTCTGGTCTGTTTTGTTCTTGGATGTCAGAGACTTGAATGAATATGACGATGCCTTTTTCTTGATTCATCTAGCATTGCTTCCCTTTTGGGTCTGCGATTTACTTGATTTTCTTGCCTCTGTGCGCTCTAGTGCAAGAGTAACTCGTTTTGTGTCGTAAGGCACCTTCATATTTTGTGCTGTGGAAAACTGGGAATAGATTGTGTCTCTATCCTTGTCTTCTCTCACACAAAAAATATTCTAATTGTTTAAATTTGAAAACAAACAATTTAGCTTTACTGTCAGTGAGCTATTCTAAATGTTAAAAAAAGATTTTGAGGCTTGAGATCTGTATATATGAAGGTGGAAAAAGTGTTTCTTTTTCTTCCCCCTATAAAATGGTTCCTACAAAGTTGAACTCTGCCATTCCTTAAAAATAAGGGCATCCAGTTGCTCATTTCTCATCTGGATTTCTTGTAAGAGGCATAGGTTCTCTGTTTCAGCCCTTGGGAAACTACCTCTGTTTTTTGCAGCTATTGAGTGCATTTAGGAAGGAATGTTTCTCTTTATCAGCTGCTACTCATCCTCATAATAGGTATTTGAGTTACAAAGGAAATGGTCTCAGTTGCCTTTGGTCAAGGATAGTAAATAGGCTGTAAGAGAGGACAGGAAAACGCCAAACTTTTTTATAGGGTTTGTTATTTAACAAAAGTTTCTGACTGAAAATTTCTGACTCTTTTCCTTACATAACACATAGAATTCATCAAGCTTACATTGTCAGTGTAAAAGTGTTTAAAGTTGTGAAATCATAACTATACCCTTGTGGGTTAACTGACTTGTTTTGTGTTAATAGGTGGCCAACATGTTTTACATTGTGGTGATAATGGCACTTGTACTACTTAGTTTTGGTGTTCCCAGGAAGGCAATATTGTATCCTGATGAGGCACCGTCTTGGACTCTTGCTAGAGATATTGTGTTTCATCCATACTGGATGATTTTTGGTGAAGTGTATGCCTATGAAATTGATGGTAAGACACTGCACTTTTGAAGCAAGTAAGGAGAAAACTTACTCTGACAAGATCTTCACAAGGTCTTACAAAATTCTAATTTTATGAAATAAAATGCCCAGTACTGTTGCCACTGATGCTATTGATTGGTTTATCTCCTCTTTGTGGGTTGCAGCTGTATAACTTCTTAACTTTTTCATTATTCCTTGTAAAACTTGAATGGCTTAGAATGAAAACTCTACTTAATCAGAATTTCTCATGAGACTATTCCTAGCAAGCTTTTCAAATTTTCCCTCACAGCTGTCATAACAAAAATTTGGCTGTGGTGGTATATATTACGCTATTTTTTTTTCATCCGATAATATGATTATACCATAGTATTAACCAGAAACTTCTCTCTCGTACTTTTCTACCATATTCCTAAATGCACAGAGACATTTTGATTTGCAGAACCAGTGAATGAAAGCTGCTTGTTGTAATATTTATAAGTGATCTCCTCCGTGCGTGCCCCCCCCCCATCTATACTTGGTGGGAGTTCTGAAAGTTGTACATATTTTCTCTATGTCTTTTTTTTCCCAACACAGTATGTGCAAATAATTCTGATGAAAAAGTTGCTCATCTCTGTGGCCCAGGAACATGGTTGACCCCATTTCTTCAAGCTGTCTACCTCTTTGTACAGTACATAATTATGGTTAATCTTCTTATTGCATTTTTCAAGTAAGTATATGTATAATTGTTAATTTTTGCTAATCTTTAAGTTTCTGTTTCACTGAAATAAGACGACAGGATAAGAAAACATTTTGTACATTCTCTTTGTCAGAAAACAAACAAAATTGTTTCTGGATCTGTGTATTGACTGTTGTTCCTAAATTCATTTAACATTCTCTAGTTGTCAGAGTTGAATTGTAGTAGAGTAAATTGTCTCTTACCGTTCTCAGCAAGTGTTAGCGAGCTGCTCATTCCTATCAATCTAACACTGCAGAATTAATGTGGTCTGATACAAAAATCTGGAGTTAGTTGGAAATAATTTGCTTGTTGGGCAAACTTGAAATTTTACCTCAGTGTAATTTATTTCTGAGGAAAGGTACTGAGGTGTTACCAGATGAGAGACTCTTTTGACCATCTCCTTGCTTTGGATCATGGTGTTCTCTTGACTGTGTTGTGTTTCCAACTTCCACTAAAACAATTTTGTAGTAAAAGACAAGGATGTGCTTTTGTCTGTCTCAGTTAACTAGCTTCAGAACTCAAGATTGTTATCAAAGTGCTAAAAAAAAAAACCCTACAAAAAACCTCACGCTAACCCTGCTCCCTCTTCCCTCCTCCCCAAAGCAAAAACCACCTTGATCTGTTAATGTTTTTCTGTTCCCTTCCAGCAATGTGTATTTACAAGTCAAGGCAATTTCAAACATTGTGTGGAAGTATCAACGCTATCATTTCATTATGGCCTACCATGAAAAACCTGTTCTGCCTCCACCACTTATTATTCTTAGCCACATGGCTTCCCTGTTCTGTTGCATATGTAAAAGAAGAAAGACAGACAAGACTTCAGATGGGCCAAGTATGAACAGTTATTATCCAAAAAATTGCAGTAATTTTTTTGATATGATTAAAGCAAACTATCAGGAAAGTGCTATGTTCTTGATTATAACGTATGTTCTTAAGAAAGTCAAAGTAGATCTTAATTTTCCATGGTTTTAATATTGAATAAGACTATAATTTTGTTCAAAGCTCAATGGTTTTATGAAGGGTATAATCTACAGCCCTAGAAATCTCCAGTCAAACTGACTTATGACAAAAACAAAGGGGTTTAGATTTCCTGTTACTGTTAATGGGGGAAGAATTTTTTTTTTGTTCTCGAAAATGTCTGTTCTTACTGGAAAACCTTTGAAAATTTAAAAAGGAAAAAAAAAGAAGTGTTCCACAGATGATAAAATTCAGCTAAGGAACTAGCTTCCGCCTCAAAGAAATAAGAGGTTGGAGGGTAGGAGCATAAAGAATGATAATATTATGCACAGATCCTCTCAGAATTACTATTTTGATTTTTATTTTAGCGGAAATCTTTGACCTCGAACTTTTTTCTAGTAAGGAGGGGGAAGGGTCTCAGGTGGCACTGTGGGGTTTTTTGTTAATTTTGTTTTTCTTTTGTTTTTTTATTTTTAACACCCTTTGTAAAGTTGTGGGTATTAGTTTCCAGCATCTGTACTGTTTCACTACGTATGGACCTTCTTAACTGTTGAATCTCTCCTTAGAACTCTTCCTGACGGAAGAAGATCAAAAGAAACTTCATGACTTTGAAGAACTGTGTGTTGAGATGTATTTCAATGAAAAGGATGATAAATTTCATTCTGGAAGTGAGGAGAGGATTCGAGTCACATTTGAACGGTAGAATATTTACAAATAAAATTTCTGAATAGAGAAGCTTAGAACTTTTTGCAGGTTTATGAAATGTGCTTTAAGGGGGGATAAAACGCAGCCAAAGAAAATAAATGTGTATGCAAACTTTAGATATTGTCTTTCTATTGCTGTGCAGAAACTGGTAATGTGATTGATACTTCCTGATCTGTAGGAGCACTCAGAAAGCTGAGGCAGTTGTAGTATTTACATTTCATTATGTTTTAAGAAACTGATAAATTTGAAAAAGTGCTGTAGGTCTTACTGATGTGTATGTTAATACTGCGATTCAGAAGTATGTACAAATGTTGTGTCATAAAATAGTCCAGTGCTAGAGTGTATACCATCTTGAAATTTCAGAGTTTTTTTCCTTAAGTGAGGAGAAAGAGTTGCAAAGATGTTTGTTTTGCATATTGAGAAAAATGCCTTTCATAGCTACTTCATAATTTGATTTTTCTTAGGGTGGAACAAATGTGCATTCAGATAAAGGAAGTTGGTGATCGTGTCAACTACATAAAACGGTCATTACAGTCTTTAGATTCACAGATTGGCCACCTGCAGGATCTCTCTGCTCTAACTGTGGATACTCTGAAAACACTGACTGCACAGAAAGCTTCAGAAGCCAGCAAGGTTCATAATGAAATCACACGGGAATTGAGCATTTCAAAACATTTGGCACAAAACCTCATTGAGGATGGCTCTCTAAGATCATCTGTGTGGAAAAAGCATAGCATTGGAAACGTCTTTGGTTCTTTTCCACAAGGAGGCCTTGAAAGTAATAATGCTTTACTCTGTAACATTTCTATACGTGATGAAAAAGAAGTCCAACATAAGACAATTGGTCAGGAGTTAGCTCCAGTTCCCCGAAGAGAAGAAATAAACTTTGAAGAGGCAGGTTCCTCAGGCAGTGCCTTATTTTCCAATGCTGTTTCCCCTCCAGAACTTCGCCAACGAATACAGGCTGCAGAGATCTCAAAATCTATTAGTAAAAGTAAAAAATTAGGCAATTCATCCAACAGCATGCCACATGTAACATCCCCAACAGCTAAATTTTTTGTTAGCACTCCATCTCGGCCCAGTTGCAAAGGTCAGCTGGATTCTTCAGCAAAGCATGAAGAGACTGTTTTCTCTAAGGCTACAGAAGGAGATAATAATGTAGAATTTGGTGCATTTGTGGGTAAGTATAACAAAGTAGATTCTGAATGTCCTGAAGTCACTATTAGCTGCTCTTATCCTCTTGCTTCTGGCTCTGCTTGCCTTGCTTTCACCCAACCTTGTGTTGAAAATGGAGGATACATTAATTGTGGTTTTATTCATGATGAGAGTGACACTAATGATAACTACAGCTGCAGAGTTGACAAATGTGATCACCAGTCCTCTGTCAACTTATCGAAGAACAACCCCCAAACGAAGTTCTCTTTGTCAACTGGCAACTTGATGTCAACAGTCAACTGTGGCGGCTCGCATGGAAAATTGAATATTAAAGATGAACTTTCCAAAAGTCAGCATGTCCATGCAATGGAACTACAAAACCAAGATTTATGTTCTAACATCCTTATGGGACTACTTCATAAACTGTGGACCAAATCTAAGCCACAAGGTTTGACTTATCAAGAATTGTATAGTATTTTGGGTGTATTCCGGTTGCAGGTGACTTTATTCTACCATTTTGCTCTGCTTTTTTTTGCTTTTAACATCTCTAATTTCCCTATGTTGCCTGAATTTTTTTTTTTTTACTTAATTTTTAATTTCTTTATAATTCTGTCACATAGACAATATTTTTCTGAAAAACATTAGCTGGTGATTGAGTATAGCAGTTTCGTGGAATTAGCAGCTCTACAACTTGGTACAGGCGTTGTAGACAAACGTTTTGTGATTCATTATAAAGCTCCTACCTTCTCGTTGCATAAATTAAAAATATTGTCTATTTCTTGACTTAATTACAGAAGACTTCTTAGGCTCATGGAATCCTGGACAAATATCTTTGTGGTATCTGTGTCAAGCTGAGGGATCCTCCTATACTATGTTTCTAAACACTGTTATAACTGGGATCTTCCACTGTTGCCTAGGCTAGTGTATCTTTTGGCAGTTGTTCTGGAAGCTTCCAAAGTCCTTTTATTAAATACAGCATTATGCCTCACTTCAACTTTTTGCTTAACAGTAAAAAGATGCATGTTTTTGGTTAGAGTTACCTATATATTTGAACGGTAAAACAGTGGCAGATTCATGACAAAACACAGGTGTGGGTTTACTAACTGATCTCTGTAAAGTAGATAATGCTTTAAGTACGCTTAGTGTGTAGCGGGTCACAATCTGGAACTGTCAGGTTGCCTGTAGAGGTGTTGTCTTGCCCCAGTTGTTCAGGGATATCTCAGTGTTTTTTAGAGGTTTGTTGAAGATGCAGAAATTTAAATCTTTAGACAAGAGTTTATTCTACTGCTGTGAAACTTGGAGTTCTAAGAAGTTACCTACACATACTAGCATTCTTAGATTTGTGTATATGTAGGAAGAGTATCTACACATTTGTACACTCTTTAGCTATTTCTTTATAATTTTCTCATGGTTTAAGAAAAGAAAACTTTTTAAATTCAGAAAGCAAGACTAAACAGAAATAATGGACAGTGATTGTATAGCTCCAATCTTTAAATGTCCTTCACCACTAATAACTTTGAATACTAACTATACTTACTTTACTGGAGCCAAATTTTTGATGTGTGGTCCTCTGACGTCTGTAGCATTTAGAACATACTCTTCATTCTTACTGTCCACATTTTGTAAAACTTCTGACACAGTGCAGCTTTCCATTGGGAAAAGCCAAGTAGATTTTCACTCATTATAAAGCCACGTGCTTGGTAAAATTCTGAAGAGTATTTCTTGCACCTGGAAGGATGAAGGGTATATTGTAAAAGCTGCCTCAAGAAAACTGTCTGCTTTTCCTTCATTTGTCATACCTACATAAAAATAGCGTAATTCAGACTGCCCTGTTCCTTTCATGTGAGGAGCATGTGTTTGAGTAAAATGTTAAGATATTACGTTTACTTTTTGAATTGTGGTAATCCACTCCTTAATGTGGGAAAAGCAATAGTTTCATGTTAATACTTTGTTACACTGATTTTTCCCTTTAGTGTCTTTGGAAAGTCTTCTCTAGTGCAAACAGGCACACAGAACGTAGATGGTTTGTAACCCTTTGCTATGGAGATGGAAACTGTTGGCATGGTCAGAACGTTGGAGGTTGCCTTTGATTTTGAATGCTGTTTTTCAATTCACTGTGTCAAAGGTCACAGAGACAGCATGGAGTTACAGCGGTTTAAAGAGGCAGCATGCAAAATAAAAGAAAGAAGTGCTGACATTGAGGTAAGCATGGAGGACTTTACCAAACATGTTTATTTGGATAATTAACGTTTTTGGACTGTAACTTCACAATATGTTTTGAAAAAGTCTAAGAGCAAATATAATAAAAGAACTTGCAAAATGCAGCCTGGAAAGAATGTGGATCTGGTTTATGGCTTAAAAAAAATAATCTAGTGAAAATCTTAACTACACATCAAGTACTGTTGCCTCATAATATGATACTAATGAGATAATAAACAAGATCTGAAGTTACGAAAGCTGAGATGACTACAACTGTGAATTAAGATAAAATTACACATCCTATAATTAGTGTTTAATGAAATATTTCACAGTCATAAATTTCAAAATTAGGAAGATTTCAGTGATTTCCATGATATTTTATAGAGCAAGATGATAGTCTATATAATTTTAAGAAGTGACAAAAATTGTTCATTAAGGTTCCAAGAATAAAAGGCCTTTCAAAAAACTTGTCATAAACTAGAATGACATATAATTTCCATTTTCTTAAAGAATAATAAAACAAACTAAATGGAAGGTGATTAATTGTAACAAACCTGTCCTCCAAGTGCTATAGTATATATGAAAAAGCTAGTTTTCTCACTGTAGCTGTTGAGCTAAGGTAGTAAATACAAGTTACTATTTGCAGTTACCCCTTATTCAGGGGAGAATCTGACTTGAGAATTGCATTATGACCATTTGCAGTGTCAGTGTTCTGCTGGGTTTCTCCTTCTGGACCTGCTGATAAGTATAATGTGTGACCAAAAAGCTTTTTTGTGTGTGTACTTTCAGTATGGGTTGTTTTGGTAATAATGTTTACAATTTGCATTGTGGTCTGTGGGTTTTTTTTTTTTGTTGTTGTGCGGGTGTTTTTGGTTTTGTTTCTGTTTTTTAATAGGAGCAACAGGAAGACTTCAAAAAAGCTATATTGGAGGGCATAGAGACAACCAGACTTCAAGTAAGTAAAAGTTTCCATTTGTAAGAGGAGTTATTTTCAATAGATACCTAAATGTATTCTTTACAGCAAAGACAGGGAACTCGATTTTCTTATATCATTATCTGTATGTAAACCCTGGTCATGATACAAAAAAAGTTGTGCAGTTGAACCTCTGTACAAATACAACTGGATGTTGTCTTGAGGTAGGTCTGTATAGTTCCAGTGCAAACTCCAGTAGCATTTCCAGACAGTACCACTGTTTTTAAACACTTAGTAATAGAGTTGTACCATTTTAACTGGTGGCACTGGTTTGATTCTTAGTGTAAGCCCTACAGTAAGGCTGTAAGATACTGAAGATGTATGCTGAACACAGAAATGCATGTGGACCTAAAAACGGGTCTTCAGAGGACACTTCCAGCAGGTGCATTCTCTGTGTTGCCTTCCAGTGAAGTATCTGTGTTTAGGGATGTAAAGTAATAGTCTTTCTCAGGTATATAGATACACACTTGTATATACACACGCACACTCTCTTATACATACACACACACACACACGTATGCATGTATAGACACGCACACATCTTGGACACATACACGCAGTGTGTGCATATCTTTAGGGGTGTGTGTGTATTCCTTAAGAGAGAAGGGCGAAAGAGTGGTAACAGTTTCCTAACTCTTAGAAATTTTGGAATCAAAGCAGGGCATAGCATTCCAAGTTCTTGGGTTTTTTATTCTTCAAAATCTTGAATTTTTACTTCGGTTTTTTTTCAGGTAGCCATTGGAATTATTAGGCTGGTTGTGAAGAATTTTCTAGCCTTTTGCCAGTCTACATGTAGTTCTAGATTGTGATGAAACTGCCTTTCTCATTTCTGCAAAAGAAATACTTTGTTGTCAAAAGCTGACCACCTCAGTAGATATTCAGACAGTATGTAATTATTATTAAGGAATAAGTCTATGAGGAAATTCCATTCATAAACTGTAGGGATTTAGGTGGCAAGGTTACTCTAGTTTTCTGTTCTTATTTTCAGTGGGTTCAAACTGAACTTTTGTTTCGGCTGAAGCCAAGTTCTTAAGTGAGAATTGATAGTTAACAAAGGCATGTGACGGAATGGCTGAACTTGGTGCTTGTAGAGATCCTGTGTAATGCACTTTTCTCTAGTTGTTTCCTATTGTAATGTTCTCTTTAAAAGAATTCTTTTGGTATGGGTCAGTAGTCTTGATGTGCTTCTGAAAATGTTAGAGCTGGTGGTTACAGTAAGGAGTATTTTAACCGAATTATGCGGTCAATTTGTACATTTTTGTGCAGTAAGGTGTTTGAAGTACACCCAGACGTTCAAAAAAAATAAAAAAATTATCCTGGATAGTTCTAGAAAAGAAAACTGGGCAGATTGTGTGCCAAAATAGTACTAGTTGAAATCAATGATAATGATGACTAATCCATGTGTATTTTCTTGGTAGGGTCTTCAAACTGACTGTGGTCTAAGACAATCTAGTTCTTGTGGTGGGCTTATTGACCCTCTGGCAGCACATACAGAACAATGTAAGTGTGTCATCTTTTCAGGTGACCTAATTTAATCTCCAAATTGTATTGATAATGCATATTCGAAGAAAATACAAAGGAAACACAAAAAGTTAATGCATCTTGAAATATTATCATGATTGGTGCTACTTGAATCTGCTCCTGTATCTCACTGTCGTTCTCGTTCTTCTAGTCATGCCAGTTTAATTCTGTTACCTTGCATCTGCCACAGACAACTAGTCATAAAAAGCTAAGTGTTCTAGTCAGGACTGTGCTGCAAACTTGTAAAGATCAGATAGTTGTGGATCAGGCTTTTCTGAGAGCCACATGAAGCTGTCTAGTTGCTCACTCTATTAGAAAATAAGTAAGTAACAATGATGCATGCCGTTCTTTGTCCAGTTATGAATCTCTTTCATTCGTAGTATACAGCAAAAGTAGAAGAGGATCAAGTGAAGACACTCAGCAAGTAGACTCCAAAGCAGCCTTACTGACGGTTTGTGTCCTCCTTTTTTGTTGTTTGTTAAGCAGAACTAGAAACTGTGAACAAATAAAGGAGATAGATTGTGTAAAGAAGAATACTGATTTGTGGACTCATTTGTTCAAGGAGACAACAGAAGGGGACCTGTTTTGACTGATGGAAGAAGTTGTGCATGTTCCCACTGTGAAAACATACGCTGTTTCCTGTTGGTGGAGAAAACCACGAATTTTTGTTTAAGAGAATTATTTATATAGTCCGTAAACAGTAGTAAATATATAACCTTATCTATTCTTTTAACGGTAGTTACCATTCCTTACTTGTATTTGAGTCTTTTCATTCAGCTGCCAGTTCAGTACAGCCAGGTGAAGTATTTCCGACAAATAGGCTGTACTGCAAGATCTTAGAACACATTATCACCTATGTTTTTCTTGCAAAACTGAAACCTTCTTTGTTTCTTTTCTCCTTGGTTTTAAAGGATTGGTTACAAGGTAGACCTTCAAATAGCAGTCAAATGTAAGTAAGCTTTCCACTAATGGAGCAATTTTATTACTCTACACTTAGTTTTGTTTTTGGTTTTGGTTGTTTTCTTTGGCTGTAGTGGTATTGAGTTGCGTTTAATGAAAAAACAAGGTTTAAGGGGGTTTTTTGAATAAATAACTGAATGTGTTCACTGGAATGCTTTGACAGGTTCTATTTAGATTGATGGGGTCACATGTCAGAGGGCAAAACATACCCTTAAATGAAAATGGCTGTGTTGACACTTACTAAGGAGCTAGCTTCCTGGTAAAGGTCTTTACCCAACCTTTCAAACTGTAGACCTTCTCTGAAATTGTGCAAACATTGCTCTTGTTAACAATTATCCTCTGAGTTAACTGTTAAAGCCATTACCTTATTAATCTGATAACAGAAGGGTAAGCTGTTGTGAACAAGTTTTAATTAAAGCACCTCTGTGGGAATGAGCTCTTGTGATGCAAACTTTACATAATGTTCTACGTGACTTGGTGGTATTTAAAGTATAGCTCTGAAACCATGAGATTACTTAACAGCCTTCCATTACTGTTTTGTAATTAAGAAACCTGTACTGCCCCTGAAAAAATAGGATGAAAGCAATACTGCAAGGTTAACAAGGTGACCTAGAATGATGTGTCAAAATCAGTGAATACAAAATAAGTTTTTTAAGAAGCAATAACTGTTGGTTTTGTGGCATTTCACAGGCCATCTGAAGAAGATGCGTTGAATGGTAAGTTTGTTTCTGCTAGAAACAAGCTGGGAGATTTTCATATAAGCAACTGTTTGGATCTTGTATGAAAATGCATTTAACTACTGATAAGTTGGAACCTAAAGCACACATAATAGTGTGTTTATTTTGTTTAATAAATAGCCTAGCACTGCAATTTCCGCCCCCCTCGCTGAGGTACCCGAAGAGTTAAGCATGATACTTAATTTTCTGCACAACAAATCTTTCAAACTCTAGTTACTTGGCAAGTGGGTTTTGGGTGTAGTAGTTTTAATACACAATACAGGTAGCAGGCAGTATCTATTTTTTTTTCTTTTTTTTTCTTTTAGGCATTGCTTCTCCTTTCAAGCCTATCATGGATATCAATTACTATTACTCAGGTCAGTCCCTTTTATGAAGTAATGTTCGTATTTTTAATGACACTTACTAGATCCTTAAACTTTATCAAACGCTGTGATTTCTCCTCTAGCTGTAGAAAGAAATAACTTGATGAGATTGTCACAGAGCATTCCATTCACTCCTGTGCCTCCCAGAGGTAAGAACTGTACTCCTTGTTGTTGGTTTATTATGGTCTTTTGGGGAAGAAAACAAAAGTAAACTCAATACAGATTCCTTCTAATGTAGAATGATCAAGCCAAACTAAAGTTTTAGGGAACTGAAGGAAGTCTAGTGGCTGTCTTCTAGCACTCAAAAATATAAATGAGTATGACGCCTTTTCTGGGGCAGCTCACTTGATTGTGAAATCTAGATTTAATTGTAGTTGTGTTTGGAAATGGTGATACATTGATGATAGTATTGTACTAACAGGTTTTTTTAACTAATTATTTTGGAACAATACCTTTAAGTTGTCTTGACTCATATAAAGTGTAAACAAACATTTATTCAGTGTTCTTAATGCTGTTTGAACAGTGTCATTAATAGTTCTAATTAGGAGGACAAAAACTGCTGTACTACTATGCTGTACGAAAGAAGATGGAGGGGGGGGCCTTCCACTAGGTAGTTTAAATTTAATTAATTTAGGATGGTAGTTACAACTTAATATCACAGTATGTTGAAATCTAAGAAACTGTGGGTTTTCAGTGCTTTTAATTGGAAAATTAAATGAAGTAATTGCTTTTTGTGTTGTAACATAGGTGAACCAGTCACTGTGTACCGGCTTGAAGAAAGTTCTCCCAGCATCTTGAACAACAGCATGTCTTCCTGGTCACAACTAGGACTGTGTGCTAAAATTGAATTTTTAAGTAAAGAGGAGATGGGAGGAGGTTTGCGTCGAGCTCTTAAAGTAGTATGCACGTGGTCAGAATACGATATCCTGAAATCAGGACATCTTTATATCATCAAGTCTTTTCTTCCTGAAGTTGTGAATACTTGGTCAAGCATTTATAAGGAGGACACTGTTTTACACTTGTGCTTGAGAGTAAGTTTTATCCTTGTCGCTTGTTAAACACAGGCATTTATATGTCAAACAGGATCTCCCATCTCCCCCCCCGCCCCAAAAACTAGTATGTACATATTAAAAAAAGACACAAAGGGTTAGTCTGCAGTTCTGTGTGAGCTGAAGGGTTAAAAACTCTGCTCCAGCATGGTTTACTTAATCAAAGAGCTCAAACTCTTAAAACGTAAGCATAATTTGAAAATCAAGCAATTAGTTACGCTGCCTTGGGGGAACAGACACTGTTCCTGCTGCCTTTTTGGCTCCGTGCTGTTCTGGGTCATGTAATGCAGCTAATGAGATACGGGCTTTGAATTGTAGGAAATCCAGCAGCAGAGGGCAGCACAGAAGCTCACCTTTGCTTTCAATCAAATGAAGCCCAAATCCATTCCATACTCTCCAAGGTGAGTGTATTTAAATTTTCATTATGTTGCATGCTTTTGACATACAAGGTGACCTATAGTGTTCTTAGCAGATGGATCGCACATATTGAAGTACTGATATGTAAATATACATCTCGGAACATTACTGTGAATGTGTCAAGCAGAATTATCCTTGGCAGTATTTTCTATTGATGCTTTTTGTACCGATTCTAGCCTAGTGTAATAATATAAATGACTTTGTACAGCACTTTCAAATTATTTAAACTATTAATAAAACAAATTAAAATCGAGTAGCGATAATATATTTGCCACCTGTTTTGGAAATACACTCATGAAGTATGCTTTTTACCAGGTTCTTGGAAGTTTTCCTGTTATATTGCCACTCTGCTGGGCAGTGGTTTGCAGTTGAAGAGTGCATGACTGGAGAGTTTAGAAAATACAACAATAATAATGGTGATGAAATAATTCCAACTAACATGCTAGAGGAGGTTATGCTAGCTTTCAGCCATTGGACATACGAATATACAAGAGGAGAATTGCTGGTGCTAGATCTGCAAGGTAATGTCCTTAGTTTGAAATTGGGACTGAAGACAACGTAGATGTGTGTGGGTATTTCTCTTGTGATAGCGTTTTATTGAGAATTCATATGCCTGTAATAAAGGACAAGCATTGTTTAGTTCATCTTGGTCTAGTTAATCTGAAGCTATGGTTGTCTTATTTAATATGGCATTAAATCTTACAGCAACACAGGGAATATAAATATATACATCTTTCCCTAATGATCTGCACCATAAGAAGTTCTATGTTTGGCACATTTCTGGAGTGCCAGTATGGTAAGCTGTATTTAGCCTGAACTGTGGGGCAGATATTCTTGCTGTGAAGAACGTCTAGGAAACTTCTTTCTCACAGATGAAAACTAAAGTTCGGAATTGCAGACAGATGTACTCCTCAGATTTCTTCTACGTATTTTTACAAAGTGCTTGTTTAGGAGCAGTTTTTATAAGGGTGAAGAGTATTACACATTGTTTGAATTTTGCCTTTTTTTTTTTTTCCTTCTGCTTTTATTCTTGGGGAAGCTGAGAAGTGCTAGCTAAGGATGCCAACACTTTTCAATATTAATGCATTTATGTAATATATCAGATTTAACTTTTTCTTCATGTGCTATCTGAAGGTGTTGGTGAAAATTTGACAGATCCTTCTGTGATAAAAGCTGGAGAAAAAAGGTAAGGTTAAAGAAGAGTTTAAAGGAAAGTTATATAAAACTGTCACCAGAGAACACATGCAGCCCATATTTACATGCACTTTATTTCTAAGGTCATATGATATGGTGTTTGGTCCAGCCAATTTGGGAGAGGATGCAATAAAAAACTTCAGAGCAAAGCATCACTGTAATTCCTGCTGCAGGAAACTTAAACTTCCTGGTAAGAGTTGTTCTGTTTTCTCTTCTGAGACACTCATGTCATAGAACATTGCACGATACGTAATGAAGTAGTTATGTCGCGCTGTGAAAGTGCAATAAGTTCTAACCAGCAGTTTCGTAGTTTTACCTTTGAAATTATATGCCATTTTAAGATAAAATTCTAAATGAAAGAATTCAGAATGTCTGTGTGTTCTACATCCATACACAATATTTGAGGAGGTTGAACTAGATTATTCAAGACTGCAGAAGATAAAGTAAAAAAATTATGAAAAAGTAGGAAAAGCAGGTCAAGATGACTGCAGACCTTCAGGTTTTTAAACAAAATGGTGCTTGTTTGCTTTGTTTGCTGCTTGTGTATTTTTGTGTGTGTGATTTTTGTTTTTTTTTTTTTATTATTTGCGGTGTGTGGTTTTTGTTGTTCGTGGAGTTTTTGTTTGGTTTGGGGGGGTATTTTTTGTTGGGTTTTTTTGTTGTTGTTTTTGTGGTGTGTTTTTTTTTTTTAAAAATTAAAAAAACAAAGCCAACACATGTCTAGGTCTGCAGAAATGAATTCTGTTAAAGACTTCCAATTTCAGATATTTTTGCTCTGTAGACTCATCTCAAACCTTGAAATTGTTTCTGTCTATTAGATGTTTAGACTCCAGCAGAACAACCTAAGGAACTTGCATGATTCCTGCCTGTTTCATGCTTCTCTTCCAGGTTGTGTCTCACATGAAGAGAGGCCATTTATTTAAAATTTGAGTTGTAAGTCCTGGTGACATCAAAACAGATCATGGAAGGAGCAGACTTGCATGGAAAGTTGACACAATAGTTATTTCAGTTACAGATGTGATAACAATTTTGAAGTTTCCATCACTTTTTAAAGCAGAGCTTTAGGCTTCTGATTACCTGTATGATAAAAACATTGGGTTTTAACACAGTGCACACTGAGGAATTCTTTTTTACAAGTACATATGTATACCCAATTCTTTGAAATACTTTTAGACCCCATTGATTCCATTAGCTCAAGAAATAGTAATCAATATGTCTTCATTTTGTTTTTCAGATCTGAAGAGAAATGATTACACACCTGACAAGATCATATTTCCTCAGGATGATTCCCCTGAACTGACAATTCAGCCTGGAAGCTGCACCAAAGAATCCGATTCAGCTAATTCTATTCGTCTGATGCTCTAATGATGTGACCAAATCAGTGGCTTCATCCAAACTTCGTGGAATGTCACGAAGTTGTCACTTATCTTTCCTTCACTATAATTAAAAGAAAGATGTGTCAAAACAAGGATTGCTGTCTAAGTGGAATTTTGGCTGGTCCACGATCTAAGGACCTAACAACTTGTGATAACCATCTACAGAGAATAGCTTGGCGGCTGATCGTTTTAAAGGTTGAATAATGACAAGTATTTAAGATACATTTTTAAAGGCGCTTTTAGCAGAAGGTCTATTTATTTTTAATTTTTGTTTGTTGGTTTAGTGGAAGATTTCCTCTCTGTAGTCCTGTGGTGTGCAATATGCCTTCAACCAAAAGGATTTTGGTAGTTGTTGTTTTAAGGTAAAGCATTTGTCTGTTTGGCAGCTGTCTTGCTGTCAATAGGCAAAAGACAGGAGAAAGTACCTACCTCTGTAATGCCGGAGTATTCTTTGAGCGCTTTTGGAAGTGTTCCACTAACGTTTTTTCACCGGATGTCTTTTAATCTGGCCTTTCGAAGAAGACAGAGCCAAATGAAGTGTGTAGGCTGAGGCTGAAGGTAGGAACTTGATCTGTTCCAATAGCGAGAGAGTGTCTCCTGAATCAGGATTCAGCTTCGTGGCTGTAAAGCTGGGGTTTTTTGTAGAGCCCTAATTGTGCATAATGAAATTTCTTGTTTTATACATTTCAATTTTATCAAGTCACCGTCAAATAGTAACAAAGCCATGATAGACTGGTATAATCATGTTTAATAGAAGAATTAGTATGTACTGGTCCAAATAAGTTGCCTTGTAAGAACACAAGTTGGAAGTGCTTTTCCTCGTATGTAGTGACTGCTTCAGAAGTTATGCCTTCCAAAGATCTCGTAAAACCAGTATATCAAAACCGAATGTACACATCACTTTTAAATGTATTTAAAATTGTGTAGAAAACATCTTTAATGTTATGTTTTTTGTGGTACTTATTTAAGAGAGACTAGGGTTGGATTAGCGTTATGTAAAGTACGGGAGATTGCAATGCACCTTCATGCCAATAAAATGTAATTTAACTGTCCCAAATATTGTTGAGCATTCAGCAAGAAAAAACTGTTGTCCAACTGAAGTTTCATGCTGCGATTTTATTTTTTTTTTTTTGTTACATAGGTACTAATTTGTAATTTTTAATTAAAGGGCAGTGTATAGCTCTATAAATTTTTTATTCAGTAGTGTATCTTATAGATACAGACCTAAGGCACGAACACAATAGCTGTTTAAATGGTGTTTTATGTTTGGCGGGGAAAGGTAAAATGTTATAAGGATATAATACTGTATACATTTTGTATATCATTAAATCTTTAAAGAATCTAAAATAAATTTATTCTTGTTTACAGACTTCTGCTGTCCGTCTTAGTCTGAAAGGTTATTTGGGTGAATTTAAGTAACTCTGTGCAGAAAAGTGCAGAATTTGCCATGCTGGATCAAGGCAGCTGTCCACCTTTGAGGTATCTCAACTTCGGTTAAGACCAGAAATTGGGGGGGAAGTGAAAACTCTCATATTAGACAAACATATGTGATGGGGTTAATGGGTAAATGAGACAAAAACATGTTAAAGGTCTTTACAGTGTTTGTTTTGAATTAAGAGCTGCTTCATGGATGCCTGACTGCACCCCCTTTTGTGAGGTAATGGGCAGTTATTCAAGATATACTTACACCTTTTTAATGCTGTGTTCTTGGCCACGTAAGAGCAACAGTTAATTTGTGAGGCTGGCTCTTCAGATTGGGAAGGATTTCTAGAGGAGCCTGAAATGTTATGAAAATGTGACCAAATTCAGTGTGTGGAATAGGAAAACTGTTTTGGGAAAATTGTCAGTAAAAGATACGAAGCTTTTTGTTTCCTGACAAATACTTAACAATGCACAGTTAATTCTTACAACCACAGTACCTATCTTCTGTAGTTTTGCCCATGACTCACTTTTTAACAAAATGAACAGATGTGACTTTGGGTGCGTGTGAGTGTTCCTGCTGCTCAGTGTCGCAGTGACGAGGGCCCAAAGCCTTTCCAAACTAAGAGGGACAAATAGGCTTGGGGAGTGTGTGTAAGACTTGGGGTGGTTAACGCTGTACGTGTTGCTGTGTGTCTTCCTGGAAGGAGCGCGAGCTTGCTCTGTGAGACTTGCGGCTAGAATTCTATGAGAAGCCTATGTCTAAATTGAACGGGGGGAGAATTACAACTTTTATAAATTGTCGTCTCTTTCCACACTAGCAGGAAAAAAAGTAAATCATAAATGTCAGTGTCCTTCAAGAAAGGCATTGGAAAAGGTGTGCTGGCAAAGAAAACCAGAAGTTGGTTTGAAGAAGTAGCTTCACCTCGTTAGGACAATACCATATGCTGTTGATGTCAGGCTGTAGGAACATGAAGATTACTCCATGTAATGTAACTTGGTTGAGAACATCAAGTTTCACTCGTCTGCTGAAACCCCATCACTCTTGAAGTGCTCTGTGAATAGAGAAGAGCTGTGATCCTTTAGGTTTTAAATTTCCTTTAGATTACTGAAGAGGAGGAACGTAGAAGCAGCATTATAGCTTCTGTTAACTCTTCAGAAACCAAATGTCAGCGCATCTTGTTAGAGCCTAGTTTTTAAACACAGGAATTGTAATTCAAACCTTCTCTAATTATTTTTAGTAAAAATTTGAAATGCTTCAGTGATTTTCCTACTAAAAGGATATTTAAAGAATCTCTCCCATACAGGGCAATAGGTAAGCTACATTATTTTCCTAGACAGATAGTTTTGATTCCCTACCACCATCCTCAGGATGTTTTTGTTAGAAGAAAAAACAATCAGTAACAGATTAAACTGAATATTGTACCTGCATAGTACTGTTGGATGCTTATGTAACTTCTGTTTTAAAATGCACTTTAATTTCCTCCAGGATCAGTATTTCTGTCTGCAAAAACCTCAAATATGTGTGCACTAATTTAATCTTTTAACTGGTCCAGCAAATTCAGCAGTGTGCTTTGCAGTATTTAGGTGCTGAAACATTCCAGGGAAACCCAATCCCAAATCCGTTGTGGCAAAATAGGCGAAGGTGAGTGTCCTGGGGAGCTGGTTTCCTAGCTGCTGCTCAGCAGCTGTGGTGGTTCGGGAAAGGAGGGATTTGGCTTTAAACCTGTGGCAGTGATTTCCTTCGCTTCCGTTCGTTGTGGTTGCATCCCACTTAATGCCACAATTCAGCACCGTGAGAATTTGGAGGGGGAAGAAGACTACACCTGAAAACTTGGTAGTCACAGTTCATGTTGAATGTTCCCAAAAGATCAATTGGGGAAAAAAACCCCAAACATTTAAAAAAAAAAAAAAAAAAGGCTGATGATTTGATCTCTCTTCTTACAATTAACACTTTCTTGCGAGTAATCCATTTTGTGGTGAGAGTAGCGGGAAGTTAATTCTCAGCCCCCGAGTTTGCAGCAGGGAGCAAAAGATGTGGATTTGTCTATTGTGTTGCATTAAAACGGCAAGTCAAGGTCTTGATTTGGCTTCCACACAAACTAGGAATAAGGGGAATGGGAATGAAGGCTGCATCAGAATTTGCAAGAGTCCTACACTTCCGTGCAGCCCGGAGGTGTGTTGCAGATCTGAGTCTGCAGATGCACGGTTTGGGAGGCTAATAGCAGTGACGGTAGATAAGCTCTCCAAGGAGCGCTGGGACACATCCCTTGCTTGAAGCTTAACAAGATAACTGGGGATTTTTTTTTTTAATAGCTTCCTGCTCCTATTCTGTGGATAATTGTTAGTTCCCAAAGTTGTATGTTAAATAGGGAAGATCTGCTGCTCTTCAGTGGTGTATGAACTGCAGAGATCAACTACAGTGTCTCATCAGCTAATTAAAAAGATGCTTCTCTGGCACTACCTTTTTTCCCCAGGAAGATTTTCTAAACCCCAGTACGCTAACTCTGCGTGGTATTTTGAGGTAGTTGAATCTCTTTATGGTAAACACCCTTGGTCATCACTGCCCTTCCATCAGAGCTTGGCAATAATAAACGCTAATACGAGTATGAACAAACATGGATAAGCGTGGGTCAGGCCGAAACTCCCAGTCTGGCAGAATGGGGGGGTGCCTGGCTCTTCCCCAGGCTTTGGGTGGCACGGAGGAAGGAGGCAGAGGCTGGTCTCTGCCTGGATGTTCCAGTTCCCTGGATGGGAACTGCCGGAACAGAATGACATCACAAAGCAATGGGGTGAGGGGAGCCTGGGGACGGGATGTGCAGGACTGTGCTGGCTGTGCCATGGAACCAGGCAGAAGAGGTGATGGTATGAAGAGCAGAGGGCAAGAGGCAGCCTCCCTGAGCTGGGGCAAGCACTGGCTCCCTGCAAGGCTGCTGGTGGCTTCCCAGCGTATTCCATACCCGGTGCTCCCAATGTGCTTTCTCCTCCGAGTCGGTGTTTCTCATAGATGGCTATAAAAGATGGAATTAAGTGTTACATAGGAGGCTGGTCTATAGGTAGAGCTGTTTGGAAATGTTGGCTCTGCTGTTACTGAAATTTAACAGGAAACAGTTTTGTAGTTGTTTTGGAGCTGTTGGGTGATAGAAAATTGCTGTCAGCCTGGGAGGTCTCCGGACATGGGAACTTGGGCACGCGTTGTTGAGCTGGAGGGAAGGAAAGGACTTTTCTTGCTCTGCAAAGATTGTTGAGGTTTCAGAATTTTCCCTCCTCCTGCATCAGAATAAAGTAACGACCTTTAAATATTAAAGAAAGGCAACATTAGTGAGCAGAGCCGGGTTGTGCAGGGTCTGTGTCCACGCCTCTCTTCTGCCTAATTGGGGATGGGGACAGGTTGGTCCAGGACAGACTTGTGCAGCAAGAAAACAAACCTACTAACATTTTCTTAAAGTGAATTAAGTAACATTTTATGGAAAAAGTCTAAAGAGCAACCTGTTTATAGTAGCATCTGGACTGCAACCTATGGTTTTAGAAAATAAGTACCAGAGCACTGAAGAAATAGGATATATGTTCTGTAGGGAGAAATGCTTAGGACAGCTATTTGCAGCTGGTTGTAGTTTGTGAGTAATTGTGTATGGAGTCAAAGGCTTGAGTGGAATTTTAGGAATAACTCTAAACCCCAGGTATTTAAATAATACCTCTTAATGATATATCTCATTGTACTGGGAAGAGCTTAGTGTGGGAGATGGTCTTTACCACTGTATTAGCTTGATGAAAGCAAATGGGAACGTGACTTATAACAAAGATCCTGAAACAACAGGAAACGTGTCCTCAAGACAGTATTGCTTTCTAAAAAATATCATACAAAAAGCACCACAGCATTTTAGATTTCCATTTTTGTGGGTTTTTTCCCTAGAAGGTAGAAGTATGACTCCATTTGCTTGGAAAGCGTAAAGTATTCCTGCAAGGAACCGATGGAGGAGATGAGCAGCCAGTGCCCAGGGCTCACCGGCCTGAGGAATCTGGGCAACACGTGCTACATGAATGCCATTTTGCAGTGCCTCTGCAGCGTGCCACCGCTTGTGGAGTATTTCCTCTCAGGAAAGTACAAAACAGCCCTACATAAGTAAGTTGATTTATTCACACTACTTAGATTTTCTGCTTGGCACTGCTGTTCTCCTTCCAAAGGATATGTGTTGCCAGGAGAATGTCCGAGGCAGACACCTTCCAGCTCTCTGCCAGGCGCTTAAAGTCAAATTGGCCACAAGCTGGTTTCTTTCTCCTTCCTCTGAGACCCTGAGTCGTTTCCTTGCTGGGTAACTCAAGTGCTATACTTTTTTTGTCATTCTGATGGGAATACCAGTTGCTGTCATTGCCGTCTCTATGGCGATTCCAACTGCTTTCTAGTATTGGCAGAGTCCCTCAAACCAAATGAGGTTGCCAGAGCCGTACTGTATTTACGGATAAGTTTATGTATAATGCTTCTATTTGAAGGTAAAGCCACCATCTTTTCTTACTTTACTCGAAATTTATGTTTCTTTTTTCCAAGGGACAATAGTGAGTCTGTGACCGCCTTTGGCTGTTTGATGTCCGATATGTGGGTTGGAGAGTTCGACTGTGTTTCCCCGGACATTTTCCATTCAGTCCTAGGGAAGCGGTACCCAACTTTTAGCAGGAGGACTCAGCAAGATGCACAGGAGTTCCTGATCTGTGTGCTGAATGAGCTCCATGAGGCTCTCAAGAAGGTAAGAGCCCAGCTGTGGTGTTTTAGGGCCTGTAGCTGTTTCCTCTTCACGTTTTGTGGTTTACCATTCCATGTAAACATTGCCTATCCTCCTCTTCCAAACTATGTGATGGGGCTGCTAAAAAATGTCATTTTCTTCCTTTGTTTCATGACCATGTACACACAATAATTCATTTGCTTCTTGTCCAATTCTACGTCAAATTGCAGCCTCCATCTAAATGATAATGCTCTGTAGCGCCGTTATCCTCACCTCTCCCTCTCCTTCCACGCTGTACATTCTTTCCCTTTTTCATCTCCCCGCAAGCTGCATGTCTGCCGTGCCCCCATGTCTGTCTGTCTCTTCTTCCGATCCACCGATAAAGAGCTTGTCCAGCCATTAAATTGCTCCCACCTGATGTCCTGAATATTATATTTTTGTTTAATTTCTCTCAGAAAAGGAATTGAGCTTGCTGTGCATGTATGAAACATCAAGTAAAGCAAAGCATTTTAGAGCCAAGTTCTGTGACAAGACTAATGACTGGCCTACGCAGGGCAGGGACCATTAACACCCACTGAAGGCACTGCTGAAACAGCTGGCTACCTACATTTTGTCCTTTTCTTCTTCTCTATAGTCAAGCAAAACTGGATGCGCAACCAATGCAAAGGCAAGCGGAGGGAGTGTCAGTGAAACATCTATTATCACCGAGTTATTTGAGGGACAACTCAGTTACGATATCACGTGTCTGGAATGCAAGACCACCACCAACAGACCTGAGATCTTCACTGTTCTTTCCCTGCCCATCCCTTCCCAGAGACCATGCTCCCTGCAGGTACAGCTTCTGATACATTCCGCCTGGTTCCTGCGTCCTGTGGTGGCTTAGGCTAAAAAGATGTGTGTTTTTAGTTACTTTGGGTCCTGGGGCACTAATGGATAGCCTTCAAACTGCTCCTAAGAGAAGGGGGATTCTGTACCGGTCTCTGGACCGCAGGGGTCGGTAAGGTTACGGGAGCAATGCTCCTGAGCTGGCATGCAATGAGGGAGATTAAGATTGTTCATTAGCAACCATGAAGGTTTCTTCTTAAAGTATTTCCTCATTTTTTAGGGAGAAAAAGGGAAGCCAATGTTGGCTGCTTTCTCCTCCAAGTGAGGAGCCTTGCTACATCATGCTTCCATTAGGGAGAGAGCTCCAAAGTACGGCAAACTCTTCTCTTACCTTGCTTAGGATCTTCAGGAGTGGAGATCTGTTTGATCAACCGATTCTTATTGTCTTTGACAGGACTGTCTCAAATGCTTCTTCCAGCAAGACACACTGACTTGGAACAACCAAATCCAGTGTTCCTGGTGTGGAACTAAACAAGATGCTGCAATAAAGTGCACCATAACCAGGGCACCACAGATCATTATTTTTCACCTGAAGAGGTACAGTCTGTGGGGGTAGGGCATGGCGGTTTCCTGGGATTTGTGAGACATGAAGGACAGTCACTTGCATTTGCAGAAATGGAAAAAAATAAAAAAAAATCACTGCAAATGGGGGTTTTTAGTACTTCTGACACCTAGAAGTTAAATGGGCAGTTACAGAAATACACCTGTCAAACGTGCAAGCTGCATTCCTGAAATCTCAGACCATCTGTTCTGCCTTACTCTGTACCGAGCCCACCAAATTTCACTCACTGCATTTGGGATCCCTTCTCCAAAAGGAAGAAAAACTCCACTGAGGAGTGACTGCCGATTAGCACAGCAGCACACGTGGCCAGACGTCCCTGGGAACCCAAGTTCCTGTGCCACTGTTGCAGTTTTGTGAAGTATTTGCAGTATTGGAGTTCTGTGCAGCCCTTCACTCCCCAGGCCTAAGCAGCTGGCTCTACCAAGCCGAGCAGTGCGTCAGCGTCTTGACTAGCAGCCTTCACTAGCCATGCATGGCCAGATGCTACATTTATTCTTAACAACTCTCCACCTATGCAGAAAACTCCTCTGGGATGATTTGGCTTCCCAAAACTATGTTATATAAAGTTATTTGATTTCCCGGTCAGCACTTGATTTCCTTGGCACGCTCAAATGAACTCGTGGTCCCCTGCTGCGGCCCTCGGCCACGTTATAATGGTTGCAAAGCACTGTGGTGTACTACGGTGACAGGGGAGACAGATCGAGCCTGGCGCAAAAGAAGAGGTGACAGCAGCCCAGTCCAAAATGCTCAGGACACAGTGACAGCGATGCAGAGATTTGACTTCTGCCAATGTTAATAGACAGAAGGATCAGGACTAAGACCTTTGCTTTTCTCGCTGGGCATCTCTTGTGGGTTTAGTGCCTTTCGTGTCAGCCTGCAGCAGTACGCAGTATTAATACAGCTCTATTTCAAAACACTGGGTAGTCAGTGGTTGGTTTCCCCTTCCCCTAAGAAAGTCAGTTAAGCCACCAGCACACTACAAGATGATGAGTGTTGTTTAAAATGGCTCAAAATTTTGTTTCAGGTTTGAATGGCAAGGCAAACGCAAAAGGAAACTCTCAGCTGACCTCAGCTACCCGCTCAGCAGCCTGGATCTCTCTGCTTACAGTTCCCCCCTTTGCTGCCAGGACACAAAGTACAGCCTGTGTGCTGTTGTGGTGAGCCGTCCCTTCCCTGCTTGTACTTGTAACGCCCTGCCTCATGGAGCAGATGCAGCCAGTGCTAGTTTGCACTTTAGATGTGTATTATTCACACATGTATATACTTATTTTTAAGTCTGCTATGGCCAGAATCCAGTACCAGTATGTAACCAAAGGAGAAGTTACCACATCTCTCTCCTTCCTCACCCCTCCCCCCCAATTTAAAACACACGCACTCCTGGCACGTAGTACCTGTCTGGAGCCTCTTCGGCATTTTCAGCATAAACTTACATGTGGATCTCCCTAGATACATCTATAAAAAAGACTAAAGAGGTTCTTTTTCCATCACTCGCTGCAAGTGGGGTTTGCTTACAGTGACCCTATCAGGGCCACTAGCTGGGTTGCAAATTTAATATTGCCAGATGGAGAAGCACAATCATCATCTATTTGCTCTGTTTTAAAGGATTTATTTGAATTAATATTCCTTGCCATAGGCTAACGGGGTATAGAATCTTCTCTCCCACCTTTTCCAAGTGCAAACAAAAACTGATTGCCAAGTCCTAGCTTCGCCTGTAAGGCAGGACGAGCCTTCTGTTGTAACAGACTGTGGTGTTCGTTGCAGAACCACTCTGGTTTTCTGGATGACGGCCACTACACCGCGTTCTGCAAGCACTCAGTCACCGAAAACTGGTACAGCTTTGATGATGCACAGATCACCAAGATCCCAAATTCCTCCGTGCAGACTGACAGAGCTTATCTCCTATTCTACATCTGTCAAGGCCGCCTCTCTGCCCATTAAAAACTTGCAAGCCATGGAAACAGTGAGTAGGCCAGCAACTAGAATTCATAGGCAGCATCAGCCACATCCCATTTCATCAATAAACTCAAGCATCTGCCTTATCCATCATCTGCTGTGGTCTTTCAGGAAGCAGTTTCTAGAGAGAGGAGTTAACAGCTTCTGAGACGGTTCAGGAACGTGCATCTGCTCCCCCTGTACAAGGTCTAATGGTTGTTCTCCATGATAAGCCTCATACATCCCTCAAGAGAATGCAAAAGCTGAGCATACAGCTGCACTGAGCTGAAAGCGCCGGTTTCTCTGCTGGTTGGTTGGTTGATGTTTGGTATGTTGGTTTAAGCTGCCTTCCCGAGCCTGACAGTAGGAGAGAAGGTGAAAGCATACGCCCAGACGGCATTTCAGAAGAGAGCAGGGGAGGCAGTGACCATTAATACAAGGGAAAGAAAAAGGCATTATTCTAGTACTGGCATTTTTGTCCCTCTAGTGCTGCAAGATTTTGGCACCTTGTAACCCTCTGGAAACCAACCAGTCCTGGTCTTAATTCCACCAGCAAGATGCACACACGTAGGCAGATAAAAACACAGAATGTGGGATTTAAGGTTTTTGAATGTCAGCCTAATCAGAAAGGGAAAACTAACCCAAATCCAGAGCAGCAAGATGCACTAGATACAACCAAAACAGTTTCTAAACTAATCAGTATTTTTTTCACCTGAAGAGCATTTAAACTGTGTGAATATGATTCAGACTGTCATTATGTAGAATCCTGACCATTACAGAACTTACTTGAGAATGAAAACACCAAACCCAAACATACATTTAACAGGATATATTTTTAAATAATTTCTTCATTAAGGTTTTTAATGCATGTGTACATGAAAATTTATATTAAAAAATTAAAAAGGAAAATCTTGTTTGTTTAGAGTAACTCTGAAGTGCACAAATATTGACAAAAGCTAACAGAAAAAAATACAGCTCTGCTTTTTTATTAAGTAGTGTTGCAATTACTTAGAGCTGGCAAATAAACGCAATCCTCTGAGTTTTAGAGATTCTCACAAAAAGGACGACATTTTATTATATACATAGTTCTGATGTGCAAGTATGCAATCAATATGTACACTTACATTCCTAACTGTTTACATCATTCTAGAGTATTCACAGTAGAATCAAGCTTAAGGTTAGAAATGTGAAAAGGCCTTAACAGTGAAAGAAAAAAATAATAATCAAGATATGCCTTGGGATTTTAAGACATTTTAAACTACTTGTTAATAGGTTTCAGATGACTAAGCTAGAATTTAATTTTGGAGCAGACTAAAAATATAGTTGTTTTTTAAATAAATGGTAATGCAAGTATGCTTTTTAAATGGTTTCACAGATGGCAGTATTACCACAAGCATTATTAATCAGTCTTCTGATTTTTAAGCACTAGTACTGACCAGAAAGAGCTTGTTTGCAGAAAAGCTGCTGCAATCATCCCCGTATCTGTGAGTGACTGTTTGTCACAGTTCTGCATATTTCTATGCACTCCATACCTACTTTGCTCTTACAAAAAGAAACCCAGTTTTCTTAACTCATACTGCTTTACGTGGCCATGTCTACTGCTCGCTGCTCATAAGAAGTGTAAAAGAGAATATACGCGGCTGAGGATTTCACAGATGATGCTGAGATCTCAGATACTTCATGGTCGTCAAACTTAAACCAGCGTTGTTTTGAAGCATTTTTGCAGTAGGCTGTGTAGTGCCCTCCATCCAACCCGCCATAATGATTCTGTGAATATAAGAAAAGAATTAATGGCCTCGAAAGCTGCCACTTCTTCCCCAGTGTCCTGGTTTCAGCTTTATTTCAGGGTAATAAAGTAGAACTTGAGGTTTTTACTAAATACCAATCATTCTTTCCAGAATACAACTTAACCTGCAACAGGCAGGCAGCCTGGAAATCTAGGTGAATCACATAGGCTAACCCAAGTCTTGGCATAAAGACCAGGTGAACTTTGAGTTGTGACACAGTTACTTACTGATACTGAAAACAGATTATATCTCTTCAAGTTATTCTTTGGACCAATAACATACTGTGAAAGGTCAAGAGTTTCCAATGGGAAATCTACAGAAGTTTGAAGCTTTTGCTTCCATCTTCCATCATAGGAAAATCTGGAGAATTAAAAGGCATCATTAAGAGTTACAGGTTGGTCACAAGAATACAAGAATTTGAGAATACTAAGTATGTTTGTTTTCCCTGTTTTTAGCCAGGACATGATCTCGACTAAAGCATTTGACCCCAATTCTGTTAACACTTGCACGTGTGTTTCTTGGCACAAAAAAAGAGAGATTACTTGTGAAAGTGCTTCCTGAAATATGGTCTAATAAGAGAGGCATCAGGTGAAAATAAAATTCTTGCACCATTACAACTGGAAATACACCCGAACTCTCTCTAATTAAAAATGGTTTAGCTAGTGCACTGGAACAATCAAAGCCTGGTCACTTCATCCAAATAGATTTTCACCGATCACTGTTTCTCTTACCTTTTCAAGTGCACAAGAAGAACAGGTGGTAATTTCCAAATTTCTATTTTTTTCAAAGAATCCCTTCGAGTTTTGCAATGGCTACAGTAAAACCTATTGTTATCAGTGAGCTTTTCCTCTTTGGAGAATAATCTAAGGCATTCCTAAAACAAAACACAAACACAGATAGTGAAGGGCAGATGTTTATCAAACGGTAGCAAAAATGTTTGTTTCCGTATTGGTTGTTAACCTGTCTCAGTTATCTGCATGCTATGTTTCACAGAAGTCAGGAAAAGTGAGTTACGTTCATGCACGGAAGTATATTTTGAAGGACTTGCAGCTAATTAATATGTGGAGTAAAATTTACCTACAATATTTTGTTTAAAAACACAAAATATTTATACTATGACCTATGACAGCAAATACTAGACATGTCTTTTCTGCTACTCCAGCCTCAATATTTCCATCCTGCTTGTATTTTAAAACATTTAAGGAATGACCTATTTCTTTAAACTTGAGAAGGATTAAAACATAATGAAGACTCAGATCTGTTCATGTTTCGGGTTAGTGCAAATTAAGCTGAAATCTCAAGCAACCCCTTCAACAAGAGGCTGAGCAGAAGCAACATCATAATGAAGTCACAGAGAAGCGGTTTTACTTCAAGAACTGTTTCTCTCTAGTGTCACCGTACCTGCAGCGTACATTTACTAGTGGATGCAAGTGGTAACGACAAATACATGAAAGCCTCAAAGGTCCGGGATTTCTTGTGACATGTAAGACACTGGACTGTAGATTTGAACTGGCCTTGAAAGAGTGCCACAATAATGGATTCATTGAGCTGTTTGTGTTTGTGCCAGGCTAGTTCTGCTGCTCTGAAGTCATCAAGATGATCATTGTTTTCTTCCTTGTATCTTTTCCTGTTGTCAGCCTGGATAACAGAAGTTTAAATACCATAGCCACAGATTAACATATATAAAAATAGGAAGCTTCATCTGTCAGCAAGCATGCTATTGAGTATTTGCAATAATATTTAAAAGCGTGTCAGTGTAGCCATCTATTTCTTAGTGAGTTAGGCTTCTTCCCTTACTCCCTTCAATACCTTAGTACGCTGTTTCAAACTGAATTCCTACTTTAATACTCACATTTCCTTCTATACAAGGGTACCAGTGATGTAATGCTTATGAAATAAGAGGGTCATTTTAAAATTTAAAATTTATTTCTCTTGATCATCTGACAGATGTATAATTTGTTACAAGTACATTGCTTACTTTATTTAGGTCCTCATGCAGGCCATCCATTAGGAACAGAAGCAATTCTTGGGAGTCCTGTTGGCTATATCCTGCAAATTGGTCATTAATCTTCCCAATTGTAATTTTAAAGTCTTTTGGACTGATATATTTATACTGTCCTGTCCATAAAGCTTTCATTATTACACCAAACTCTTCAGCCACTTCACCTTTATGCCCCAGGAAATTTGACCTATACAATTAAACAGACAAAAAAAAATAGTAAGCCCTTCAAATATTTTTTTTCCTATTGTTTTTATTAATTCAAGCCATTATCCCCATTTCAAAAGCAATTTCTTTAGACCAAGAAAAACTGGCTGTTAGAGCTGACATTTCTGTCTAATTTGGCACTGTAATTTGGTTCCTTATTCAAGACTGGGCTGATGGAAAGCACAGCTGTTGCCAGCTTGTTTTCTAAACTATTTAAATACTCTGGGTTTAGGAGACTCTGGTACACTTATTTATGAATGTGGTAAGCACAATTTAGTTAAGACTGTCCAGTAAAACCTATTTTGTCACACACATGAATTTTGGAAATGTCAAGATACTTAGAAGGCAGCATTTGTCTCCTACAAAAACTAAACACCTCGCCAACCCCACTAAGTGATTTTTTTGAATCAACAACTGTAAAGGTAGATTTTTTTCTTTCAATTATAAATTAAAGGATGAGAATAAGAGATTGTTACCTGTTAATATCATCTTGATACAAGTTTCTGTTAAAATAATCAGCCAGGTGAGGCGCATTGCACAGACACTGTAATATGGAATTCATATAGCAAGTGTTCCCTAGATTACGAAGTCCTGTGAGAGCTGGTCCCGATCCCCCAAACACAGGATTAAGATTCCGAATTTGTGATGCAGAGAGTCTTGAAATTTCTGCTTTAGTGTAACAGACTGGTCTGTAAGGAAGAAATTAAGTTTTAGGAGTCTCAGACTTGACAAAGTTGTGCACATAAGCCAGCAGACCCACCCTTCCTCACAAGGAATGAAATCTCCTAGCACAGGATGTCACCAAATGCCATCACTTGAAGTATTCAAAACCAGTCCACGTAACAGTGAAAAAGCCACATACACTGGCCTATAGTAGGGCTGAGTTATAGGCTCCAGCAGTAGTTGTTGGTTTATCCCAGTTTAAAAACTGGAAACTCCCCATATCACAGCCTATCAGAAGACTGGCACTTAATATGTTAACACAAATACCACCACTTAAAAAGCAACTATTGTCCAGTTGCACTGTGACCTCTGAAGTTCATGTTAATACATAACAATTACATTAATTCTCAAAAGATAACTGCCTTACACGTTGAACTTTCAGCAATGAAATTTAAGTCTATCACTCCTGCATCCTCTCAAACCTACTTAGAAAATATTTGGTTAAACACAAAGGGAGTCCTATATGCTATCACATTGCACGAGCTGCGGTGTAACTTAATGAACGTACTTATTGTCACGATTGACTGCAGGAGTTACGGGAATCCTTTTCTTCTCTTCCTCCTGAATGGCTTGGGTTATATCCGGGGAAGAGTAGGAGCGCTTCAGTTTGGAGTGTTCTCTTTCGCGTTCAACAGTCACCTGTGGCTTGGGTTTATGAGTTGGAGGGGTTGATGGAGGAGTGGCTGAAGGAGCCATTTCTGGTGGATACATATGAACAGTATTTGTTGGCGAGTGATAGTAACGAAAGGTTCCAGTGATTGGATCCAGAAACTTGAGAAAAAAAAACAAACTGTTTTAAAACCAAGTAAAAATCCATCATGAACTTACTTACCTATTTTTAAACTACTGTAAGAACAGTGCGTGAGTTTTTCAAACATTGAGATGTCAGCAGTTGTGACTGGCCTCAATACTTAATGGATTAAATTTACTGGAAGGCACCACTTTCCCCAAAACGCAGATGAAACAGCAACTGCATAGTACCAGAAGCAGCAGATGAGCTCTCCCAGTTTCATTACAAATAATTTTAAAATTCAGAAAATTGTGGAAGTTGAAGGTGGCAAAAAATCAACTAAATACAAGAGTTATCCAGCTTAAAAATAAGTCACAGTTGAAATGCATTACAAAAGTGCAACTTGATTGCAATATCAGAACAGAAAGTTACCTTTGCCCAACCTGCAGGCAGTCCTGGTATTATCCTTCCCATTTCTTCACTTCGTGCTCTCATTAATGGCTCCCGCTGAGACTAATGAACAGACAGACATGTAAGGTACATATAGTTACTTGTGCGGAGCAGCGAACTACCTGTGACTTTCCCTGTACAGTTACATGATTTAGTGCACAACAGTTGAATAAGAAATCCTTGATTATAGCTGGAAATACAATTTATTGTAATGGTAATATAGTATTACTAGTTTGTTTCACTCAATCTAAACAAAAGCCATTTGTAGACATGCTCCAGAAAAAAGGGAAATTCAGGCTCAAAGTCTGAATACTCATTTCCTTCCCTAAAGAAACTACTTTATTAGGAACATGTGCTTGTGTTAAACACATACGGATGATCTTTTCTCCCTTTCAAAGCGTTATGGGAAGGAGTATGTGTGAGATGACTAACAAGTGTGGAATGCTTGTTAATGCCATCAGAAATATACGAAGATTTTTAGTGAAAGCTTCAAATATTTTTTTCAGATGGATATGACAAATGGAAAAAGCAAACAAACAGCTGTAAACATGGTATAGCCTTTTCTGAAGATGACAACTGTAAAAATTGAAATGAGGTGGAATTTAACGTAATAATCAAAGCATCTGCACTTGATTAGTTTTGGCTACACACAACACATTGTATTTACTTTAAGTCTTTCAGTATCTTGTTCAGAATCCTCTCTAAGGGGTCCTGGCTTTTGAGCTCCACTGTCTGGTTGTCCTTTAACCCCAGTTTGCTGTAAAAGATTTTGAGAGAAGGCTTTCAATTTTCATCTGGAATGTCAGTAAAGAATGATGATAAAGCAAAATACGGAAGGGTTAGATTTTCAATTTTGGTTGTTAAATGCACGTGCCACAAAAAAGTGGTTACAGCAGGTATCTACACATCGTGTTTACTCTTCCTAGTCTATACTAGAGGCAATTTGCTGGAATAGCTGAATGGTGTATTATGTAATACAGTCTGTTATGTAGTTTCAAAAGCTCAGAAATTAAGTGCAGAAGTTCCACCTACACTACTTCCCCCCTCTTAAAGCTGTGGGTTTTATAATTTGTTTTTAAAGGAAGGGCTCTTTCCCCTTTTACTTCTCACTGTGAGAAAGCCTCTCCATGAAAAAGGCAAACTGTGAAGCTAACATTATGAATTTATTTTATCCTGGGCAGTCATTTTGGGATTATGTGAAGTTGCTCTGTCAAACAAAAGCTCGATAATGACTGTGCTAAGGTTGCCCAGGAAGATTCACTTTGCCTTCCTTGTGCACCTGCATTACACAAGAATCAAAATTTGGTGAAATAACAACTGCAGTTGCACAGGGAAAGAAAAATGTCCTAATGCATGTTCTTGAGTAATGGTTTTAAAGACGTCTGTTCCGTTATTAACTCAGCTTCACACAAGATTCCTGTTTCATTATCAGATGATTTGTAACATACTCAGAAAATTTCCTGGTTTTTTTTTTTTTTTTTTTGAGAACCTGAGGAAAGAAGGAACTGAGATTTTCCCCACCAAGAGTTGAAACTGGATTGTTTTCAGCAAAAAAACACATCAGTGTATTACTTTGCTTCCCATGTCAGTCGACAAAATCCTGTTACATCAGCATTTGCACAGCTGGGGGCACTAAGGAGTTCATTACAATAATCATTTAAAAATTTCCTGGTTTTCCACAACAGTGTAACATACAGTGCTGGGCTCTTAGGAGAGAGAAAATGTCACCATGCCTCTACTTTTGAAACAGTGGATTGCAGCCTATGAACCATCCCTTCTAGCTCCATTAACCTATGGGAATTTCATGCTGCCCACCTACAAGCAAGAACTGAGGCCAAAAAAAAAAGAAATGAAATCTAACTATTTGTGTCTTAGTCTTAACATTCTCCTCTACATTTATGTAAAAATGGACTAAAAAATCCAAGGATGTATTTAAAATTTCTAGATTGATACTAGAGTATGCACTTAAATCATCCTGAATAATTACTTTGCATTTGTTGATGACTTTGTCTTTCTCACTAACCTTGCCTGAAACAGTCACAAAGGTCTGAGACGTATCAAGTGCCCGTCTCTGCATTTCTGGTGTTCGAGTTCCTTTTTCTGTTTCTTCCATAGATATTTTGTCAATCTCAATCCTTTTTGCACTAATGCTTTCCAGTTCATTTTTATTTTGCTTTTTTGCTTCTATTGCTTCTTTGCGTGCTCTTTCTTGTTCCTTTTCCTCCTGTTCTCTTTTTATTTGTTCATCCCTCTCCTTCTGTTCTCTGTCCTCTTGAGATTGCTGTAGCTTTTCTTTGTGTTCCTTTTCTTTCTGTTCTTCTTTTGCTTTTTGTTCTTGTTCTTTTTCTCGCTTGAGTCTCTCTTTCTGTTCTTCTTGTTGCCTCTCACGGAGTTCTTTTTCCCGTCTGTTTTTCTCTAACAGAGCAGCAGTTTCTGCATGTACACGATTTTTTTCTTCTTCTGTCAGAACGCTCTTTGCATCACGTAATGGCTTTGTGGACCGGTCTGGAATTATTCGTCCATTCTCAACAGGCTGGCTGTCACTGACTGTACTTTCAGATTTTGGTCGGTTATCGTCAGGGATTTTTAGCGAAGGCTTTTTAGTACGATCCACCTGTAACACAAAGTGTAGAACAACAACTTGCTACAGCTATTACTGCTGTTAGCTAAGCTTTTTCTAAATCACATTTGTAATAGAATAAAGATGATATAAAGTTGACTACTGCCAGAGAGACAGGGAGCTTTCAATTTTATTAAATTAATTAATTTGCTTGTTAGTAAGAATAGGTATTCACTTAACTGACAGATAAGAATCAACAAGCCCTACAGAACCATAAGGATTGCATTAAGCACTAAGTACTACAACTCCATTTTCAAGCTTTCAAGGGTGAATATTTTAGGGCAATCAGGCAGCTTCATCTGGGCTTGGCTCTCCGTCATGTGACAGAGCATGTGATTAAGGCAGATCTGCTTGATGACAAGAGGTATTTAAGAAGGGCTTATGCTCAGACCTAGGTGAGGAAGTTGGTTTTGATGTTGAAGTTCTGAAGAAAGAAAAGCTAGTCTAGTTCAGGGAAGAACAGAAATAAGTTTGGTTTTTTGTTTTTTTTTTTAATGCAGTCTAGGGTCCCTTGGCTGCAATCTGTATTAAAGGTGGTATCCAGAAGGGCGACAGTGAAGAGTTTGACTTTATTTGTCTCTAAAGGAAAACGTTATTTTTGTGCACAGACTCTACAAAGGTGTCTTTCTCCATGAAAGGAAGAAACAAATCCCTGTGCTCTCACTACTGGGCCCAGAGTGACAAGCCACCTAAATGTTTTATTATTTGAAGGCAGATACCATCGCTTGGAGTAGCCAAGGTAAGCCATGGCCTAACTGCCCTCCCTATATTTCATCATATGTATGTTTTGATTAGAAGAGTTTGCTTATAGACTTTTTGAATGATCAATTGCTGACCTTCAGTATCTTGGGTGCTCATATCAAAATCTGAATTAAAAGCTCTGCAATTAAATACATCCAGTTTCATGAAGTTCTGTAGATTTGTGACAATAGCTTCACAGACCATAAACAGTCTTGGTACCAATATACATGTATACAAGCCTTAAACAAATACTGAGTACGTTTCTCTGTGGATTTAGGCTTCTACTAAACACCCACCACAGGCAGATGAACCATATACTAACTCCAAAAAAAAAAAAAAAAGAAACGCAGCTTACCTCAGGGATACTTCTTGTAATCAATACCGGATTAACTACAACTGAACTGTCAGATTTTGGAACAGCAGCATCCTGTACATTTGGTCTGTTAAGTGATTTTAGCCTCTCTTCCAAATTATCTCCTGTTTCTTCATTCTCAGTCACTTCTGCTGGAGATGGCTTTATAGCAACAACAGGTGGAACAGGAGCTGGCTCTTCCAGAGATGGATATGTAAAATCCACTTCAGGAAAGGGGAGAGGAGTTAAGCATGAGAGCGCTCTTAAAAACACAAATGCAAAATAACCCCTGTGTTCTACCAGACCCCAAAATTTAGATACAAGAACAAGGCTACCCCAAACATATTTGAATGAATTAAAGATACATCCAGTAATTATAGGCGCTTTGGGGCAGGGTGCGTGTGTGTCATCCCTTATACTTACAAGAAACGGTCACAGCTTCACTCCTGCTATGCTGGGGTGGAGTTACTTTAGCATTTGTTGTGTACTGGGGAAAACAAAGGAGCCAGTTTTCATATCCTCCTTCTAGAACTAAAGGTTCATTCTGCAGTATAGCTTTGCTTTCCCACTATAAAGAAAAAAAGTTTGAAATGACATTCAAAAATAGAGAAGAAACTTTTACATCTTAAGAGTGTTCTTGAAATTTCTGTGTCTAGTCATTAGGTTGAGATAGTTTATTTCTGAGATTTTTCAATAAGAATTATGCAAGCTGGGGAACAGGGACCATCTTTGTGTTTGGAGAATGCCCAACATGGAGGTTTGTAGCTCTACCGACAATAGGGTGTGAATATTTCCAGTACACAAAGAACCACTTACTGTGATTTCAGGTAACAATCCTTCATGCAGAAATATATTTTTATTGTAATATTTGTTTCAGTTTCTTCTCAGATAAGTTCACTGAGCGATATGGGGCATTGGCTTTAGAAAGTATAATGTTAACTTTCTGAAAAACCCTCGAGCGTTCAGGCTTCAGACTGGCCTCATGCTGAGGTCCTCAGTATTAGAACATGAGCAAGGCACAGAGGTTCAGAGAATATTCTGTGAAGCAGTAAACAGGGAGCACTGCCTGAACTATCCCTGAACCCCAGTCTTGAATGCTTAAGTAACAGAAAGATGGGCAGTCTTTTCACAAGAGCCACCTATATAAAGGGTAGGGACAACCCAGCCATAGCCAGAGTTCTGACTTGGAAGTGTTGAGCACCTACTTCATACTGAGTCTATGGGCTCCTTGCACTGATGAAGCTCAAATTTAAGTTAACATTTCTCCAAAAGTTATTTGCAATAATACACAAAAGTTAACCATACTCAAAATATTTCTGGGATCTCCTTCAACAAAACTCCTCCATTCTAGAAAGCACCTGGCTGACGGGCAGGCCAAAGGAGCCTAGCTGCTTTCAGTCCTACACAGGCGGCCAGCCAGTGACTATGAATAAGGAATTGCAGTTGCTAACGGAGGAAGAAGATGACAATGTTTCTGGCAAAACAGTACTAAGTACTTTCCCAAATAACTCTGTCAGCCAAGAACTTTCAGTTTATAAGCTAGTTGTTGAGGGGAGGGAGTTGAATCATTCTGCACTTTACCTATTTAATAAATTATACTTTCCTCTACTAGAGCCCAAGCATGGAAATCTGAGACTTCAAACTACCCTTCTGCTATCAAAACAAGCAGTCTCTGAAAAGCAAACCAAGTTGTTTGTCTAAAGTGTCGTTAAGTCTTCCATATACTTTTTAATTATAGGTGCTTTAAGACCTTCTTATTTATTGAGGTGAATTAATATAAAACATAAAACTTGCCAACCTTAAAAAGTGCATCTTTCAGGCTCTGAAGAGTTGTTCCTAGCTTTAAGTCTTCAGCAGAACTAGACCAGTCTAGCAGTATAACATAATCAAAGTGTCCCCTCCTCTTCCATGGATCTCTAGAATCCTCTGGGAGTCTAGCTTCGATCCAGCTCGCAGTAACTCTGAAATGTATTAACATGCATTTAAAGACAAATGTACAAGTAACACTTTGTCTAATAACATGGATTACATATTATGTTTATGTGCTTGGATAAAATAAATGTGCTCTGGCTTGAAGTCAGTACATGCAAGAACAGAGCTGTCCAGATAAGTCTCACCCACCTGTATATATCAGGGACTCCAAACTAAGTGGACAAGCTTTAAAAGCACATAATCTTTTTTCAGTCAATTTAGAAACTTATAAAATTAAATACTTCACTATCATTTAACTATATTTCATACCCAGGACTGATAGCTTCTTCTGGGACACTGATAGATCTTGGAATACAGGACTCCTGATAATCCTTCAATCTTCGAGCATCCATTATAATCAATTCAATACTTTTGTCCGACATCATTGCAAACAGTTTCTCAGCTGTGACTGCTCCTTGAAATACAGAAGTATTAGATACAAAAAGCTACATTATGAATGGATATAGCTATAATCACATCTGACTGGTGCAATCAAGACTGCAAACATGAAACAGAACAGGAAAGTCCCCCACAACCATGGAGGCAAGACACTATGAAACAAACACGCTGGTCCTTTTGGTCCTACTACTGTAGTGATTAGCACCTGATCTGCTGAATTAGACAATACTGAACACTTCAGTGATAAACCAGTTTTAACTTTGTGGTCTCATTTAAATCAAGCTATAGAGACAACCATTTGTAAACTACATACTGCAGATACTAGCCTTCAGTTAAGAACTGTAGAGAACATTTTCACGTCTTTACAGGAACAAAAATCAGAAGGTTGCGAGGAGAAAGGAAAAATTTGTTATTTAACTGAGAAAGCTGACACATTTCAGCCTTGCCTAGATTTTCTTCTTATCAGTTGAGCCCTTTCTCTTTCTACTTCGACCACTCTAGGGGTAGTTCAGCTTTAGTTATCACACTGTTGAAAAACTAAGTACAGCTTTCTAAGTTCAAGAGAAGTGATGAAGGCTGCAATACAAAGCTTGCTTAATAATTAAATTGCTGTTACTGAAATGCAGGATACTAGAATTTCATCACAATACTCTGACTTAAAAGACCTGCAACTGCTGAAGTGATAGGTGCATACGTATATGGAGACCCTTTTCACATCTGTGTGAACGCTGCATCTCTTACCACTCAGACTGTCAGACTGATCCTTTCTTTCCAGTGAATGCTTCCTCTCACCATTAATCTGTGTTTTAAGAAAAAAAAATGTTAGTTTAATATATAATACTCAGAACAAAGGTGGCGAACAGACACTGACTCACATAGAGCTTGAAGGAAACTGGGCAGACTGTATGTCACAGGAAAACAACCTAGAAAAAGGAAGGTGCTTCTAAAGACATGTGGACAGGTGTACTAAAAAGATACCAAGGTTGCTGCCCTACCTAGACAAAAAACAGTTAAAAAGGCAATACAACCTAGGACAGCATCATCTGCTAGATTTAATTTGTAAAGCTTTTGCAGAGAAATGAGCTGCTTTCCACAGCAGAAGTCAGTGGTGAGAAGTCTCAGTCAGTGCTGAGAAGTCAGCTCTCTCCTAAAGAGGAGACATTATCCATAACATCAGCTTGTAACTGTTACCTTGGGTAGCCAGTTCTATTATAAAATAGAATTTGACTTTACAAAAAAGCCTAGTCTATCTTGTATCAGACTTGTAGGTTGGTAGGACTTATCTTCCAAAGAAATGTCAAAGCAACATCATGGGGAGTATAAGCTAATTTTAAAAAACATGATTCTGAACTGGAAATAGCTACTAGTAAAGATCAAATGCTAAATTAAAGCTATACATTTAGACTGAATTAGTGAGTTGGTAAACATCTTCAGTTACCCTTTGGCTTTTTCCTTTGGAGTCCGCAGCACTTTCTGAGGAATTTTTGGCTGAACTCTTTCCATCATCTTTTGGTTCTTGCTTTTTCTGCAGCTCTTGTCTGTCCCTCTCTTCAAGTTTTTTCCGAACTTCAGCTTCCTCATATCTGTTGGGGGAGAAGTAAAGTATTGTCAATCAATGCCCAACAAACCCTGTTTTCCTCCATGACTGCATGATATTAATTCTCCTACTTTTGGATTGGTTTTCTTATTTTTAAATCCTGTTTTGGGTCCTATTTCATAGCTACTTACTTCTCTTGAGGCTAATTAATCTTTCTTTTCCCCTCTAAATCTGGGGTCATGGTTAGCTATGGTGTCACTAAATGTAATAGGTCTTTCATTTCATAGAGGAAAGAGTAAATATTACTGACTTACAGGTAAACTTCAATATATTATAACAATCATCCTAGGTATTTTTTTTGGTTTTGCAACACAGCTAACAGTAGCTCACTTATCTAAATTTCCTTTTTCTGAGGAGTCAGATCTATATGCTAGCTGGCAGTCACCTTCAGGATATAAGTTAATTTTTGTAATACTGTTACATCCTCACCTGCATCCCTGCTGTTTGTTTGAAACACTGGGGCTACCACGAAGTTGATGCAAGAATCACGCACACTAGAGAACTTTAGTGGACCTAGGTTTTGCATACAGCTGTCCTTTTCATAAAGCCTTTAAAATTAAGCTCCCAGCCTTCTGTCCTTGTAAGACCAATCACAATACTGTAAACTGGTGGCCTCTAAACTGCAGGTTTGTATAGTGACATCACTGTTAAATAGCATTCTATTATATTTAATAGAACTGCGAAGCTTAAGGGTTACTAGTGATCCATTAAAAAGGTGTGTTTTGAACTAATAATTTTGACTGAAACAAACATGAACACTGAACTGCATTAGTAATTGCTCATTTTAATCAGATGTTGCCTAATTAGGATTCAAATGACAACAACAATACAGCTGTATTTCATATCAAGAGTACTGTGTTAATAAACTAGATCATTAAATCAAATTCTGCCTCGAAGTCTACTCCATTAATTGGCCACGAACAGTAAGGAGGCTGCAAGCACGTAATTTTATTTTCTATACAGGCTTCTTGATTTGGCAAAGGCATTGTAAGTTAGAACAGAGCATTCTGTTCTCATATTGAGTTAACAGCACTAAAGCATACTTTGGATTTTAATTTAATTCAGTCAATATGGAATATTTACCCACCCATTTATGCCTTTGAAGCACATAGTAGGTCATTCACGTAGGTATTCCTGCTCCTATACAAATGATGTTTCAGCAGCTCCACTTTTAGTTAACAATTAACATTTAAACTATTTGCTGGCCTACTGCCCAGAGAAGAAATACAAATAATTTCCCTGAAGCCACTTCTGTAGTTACACGGGAGTCACGTTTCAGTTGTATTCCCCTTAGGTATGTATGCACATTTTGCCCAGGTAGTTGAAAGTTATTGTGTCAACTTTCAAAACTCTGTTCCTTTCATAAAAAGCCACAAGTTGCTAACAGTATGTCTCTAAACAATTTTGCTTTTCTATAACGCTATCAGTGTTTACTTTTACAGTAAATTTGTAGCTCTGTTGATTTGTAGAACTCAACTAAGGAAAGCCTAAAGATTGTTTCATGCATAGTATCACAAGACATGGTCAGGTATAGGAACGGGTTGCCCAGGGAGATGGTGGAGTCACCGTCCCTGGGGGTGTTTAATGAAAGGTTGGATGTGGTACTTAGGGACAAGGTTTAGTGGATAATAGGTGGTAGGGGGACAGCTGGACTAGATGATGTGGTCTCTTCCAACCTTAATGATTCTATGATTCCATTCTATGATTCTAAGACATCTTTGGAAAGTCTCTTTTCACATACATACACCTACACTCTTATTCCCTAACTTTATGGATGAAATAGTTTGAAGCCTCCCTTCACAATAACACTTGGAGGGTGGGTGGGAAAGGAAACGTGCCTAATTGAAGGGAAAGAGTTAAAAGGGTGAGAAAGGGGCAAGAAAGATAGTTGCTAAGGACGTGAGAAGCAGATAAGCCTGGAAGCAAGACATACTGCACTAAACATCACCAAAAGATAGATTCTACCTTACTGACACAATTTCATGGCTTAGGGCACAGACAGCTTCCAAAGCCTGTTAGCATCAGCTCAGTTATGTACTGGCAAAACTGTTTCCATGTATGTGTCTGCACCTGGCAGAGGTAGAGAAAAGGTGTAGGAGGTAGCTAAAGAATCGAAAATGTGTTTTCTTAGTGTAAACTCAATCTACGCTAGGAGGACTTTTTCATATATGTAAATATTAGGAATGTTCATTAGTATATTTGGGTTCAGATGACCTTATGATGAAAAGGGTAAGGAGGAAATGGCTCTTGACCATCTCCACTGTACAAATAGTCTGTGTTTTGTGGTTTCTTTGTATTAGTCATTAAGCAAAAATAGGATACAATATCAGCAAATCAATTACCTAGAATTAAGAGACAATGTATACAGTGGCAAGACTAGAGTATGTGATGACAATTATCTCTAATAGCAGACTTTTATGGATAAACAATTTAAGCTCTCAAGAGTTTGGGGTATCTAAGGTCTATTCAGGTGCAATCCTTTACTGCTAAATAGCATCAACATCTGCAATTGCACATGTATACAGGCTCCAGGTATAATGAACAATATCTTATCTATTAACTGTTTTCACGTACCTGAGTTTAAGGCTGTCTGAGAGTCTTTCAGCTTCTTCAATAGCTTTTTTTAAATTTGTAGGTCCAAGAATTGAATGAAAATAATCCTAAAATTACAAGCATCACCCCACATATTAATAGTACAGCTTAATAATGCCTACATCCATGCGTATCAAGATCCCGTAACATACAGAGAACTGGTATTATAACAATATTAATGCCAACAAAAGGAACTATTTTGAATCAAAGTATTTTCCTCTCAAACATGAGTTTGTAAGTAAAATTACTCTACAGCACTAATAAATAAAGGCTAGGCAAGGCAACTGCACCAAAAAAAAAAGTCTGAATGGGAAAGATGACAGGAGCACCTTTCCCTGAAAAAATATCCACAGATCTGACAATTTATATACTTTATGTGTATTAAAAGCAAACTGTAAAAGCAATTAAGAACAGGCTTGTCAAAAATAGGAAGGAAAAAATATCATGAGACAGTTTACTTAGTACCAGTGTAATCCTTAGAATGTGCATTAGTGTAATTCTCTATACTTCTACTAATGCATAAGAGAAAAAAAAAGCTTTTGTACCTGTTGCTGCTTAAAATCAGGTCTCTTTTTAATAAAGTTATAAACAGTCACGTATTTCATGTATAGGATGTAAGCTTTTTCTTCATCTCTATCCAGTCTGCTTTCCTCTGCTGCCTTGAAAATCTTAAGGGCACTCTGCACATAACTGAAAACAAAGAAGGGGAATAAAGCACATTATTGTTGACTTGTTCCCAAACACCTTGTCATCACAAGATGCTACTTTAAATGTTCACAGCCTCTGCCTATATATTAAGAATTTTACTTTTACCATCTTAATATAAGGCTTTCATTAAATATGAATTACAATCATGCTCCTCCAAATAATGTTTCTCTTTGCTAGTTTGTTTACTAGCCTTATTTAAAATATTCTATAATTAAATAGCATACTGTGATATGGAAAAAGAATACTTTTCCCTTCCAAAAATAACACTTTTTTTGAGGAAAAACTAATTCATAGACAAAATGAAAGTTGTTGATTGTCTAAAAATGCTAGAGGCAAAATATTTTCTATTCACATATTTGCCAAACTTATAATTTTTGAGAATAAGCTATGCAAATGCAAATTCTTAAAGTATGCAAATTTTCATGGGCATCATGCTCTAAGTCATGTTTTGGCAGTATGCAAAGTTACCTTCTGTAGACAGCAAGCATATCCGATGTGATAGTTGGGAGATCTGTATGTAAGACTATCAAAGATTTTATATCTAACAAAAATAACTGAGGAAATTTAGATCTACAACATAGTTGCTCTGGAACCTGCTCAGCAGAGTAGCACAAATACTTCTAATACTCATCCAAAATAAATTTAAAAATACATACCTCTTTGTGCTTGTCTTTTCAGGTTTTATTTCTGTCTTCTTGTTGAGATCTTTCAATGAAGTACAGAGATATAGCTCCTTAGGTACAGATGCCACAGCAGGCATGTTAATGTTGCTACTTATGTCCCTTCTAGGATGGTACCGCTCCTTAAAAATATCTATCAATATTTTTCTGGAGGGGAGGAAAAAAGTATGGAGAGCCAATTATATTCCAATGACTTTTAATACAGATAGTTACCTGTATGGGGTTATTACCTAATCTATCTCACTTTACCTGAATTATCACCAGTATAAAACAAGGTGGAACTTACATGGTTAAAGACTGAGCTAACAAAAAATTCTCAATGTAACTTAATAGCAGGTAATGAATTGGAGCTCTAGGACCTGATCTGGTCCACTACAATCTGGCAAAATGTTGTTTTAATACCACAACATCAGTACTTGTCAATATGCCTATGTCTTTGATAGTAATCTATAGTACTACTGTTAAAAACCAGTTACTTACATGGAAAGATACATATGTTTCTAAAAAAGAAAAAATCCATCACTTACTAGGGGCAATTATTTGTAATACAAGCATAAAAGGAAAGAAGTTTTTCCAGAAGTCCAAGAAAACTTATTTGCCAGAAGTTAGAAGAATAACATAGCTGCTTAAACTGCTATCTTTAAGGGTCCTCTTTTATCAGTTCTAAGTATTACTGATGCAAACAGAGTGGATGAACAGTTAACAGTAAAAATTAATTGACCCAAAGTGATAGAATTATTTGAAACCACTCTAGGTAATTTATCAAGAATGTTAGCAATATGTTGCTAACAGAAGAATAAGAAAATAGTAAGAAAAGAAATGCTGACTTAAGAATGTTCAAAATCCTCATATCCAGCAAACTTATTCAACTATAACAGCAGTAAGTATATTATGAAAAATTAGTTGACTTGGCTGTACTCTGAAATTAGTAATGGGTAATTATTTTACCACTACCTTAGCATAAACCTCTGCAAACACACACTACACCCATGGAAATCTGACTTCTAATGTCTTGGTAAGAGACAAGCTGAGAAAAGGAAGGTTGCTACTGTTAAGGTTGACCTGAAAGTTCTCAGACATACCACAGATCTTAAACTCCTAGGTATCGTCTTTCTGCGTTAGCTTGGAAGCGCTCTTCAGGTAGCCATGAAATAGTTAAGCAGAGTTTGGCCAGAAGTGTCTATTACATCATCTCATCTAACATTCTGCATTGAGCAGTCCATTAAGTCTCATGCAGATAGTCTAACTAAAAATCTTGGAATCTAATACATGGTAAGCTATTTTAGCCCTTGGGGGTGGCAAGGGAGGAAGTGAGCTCCCTCTCAAGCAGAGACACGTTAAGGTGCTAGCAATACCGAAGCAATTAAGGGAAACTAATTAGAGGGGAGGTGCTCAAATGTCCTATTTCCTAGTAGTGAAAACCCATATGACTTTTAACAAGATAAAGGTAGGGCATTTCTCTTCCATCCTCAAGGTGATGATCAGCATCACAAGCATGACCAAAAAAAAAACCAAAACATCAGCCAGCAACCTCAGAGTGAAGTTTCACAGAACTGAATTGATCTGTAGCTGACCAGCACCAAATGAGGTGGTCCTGATTTCCTTCCCTCTTCCTCATGCTGGTGTGGTACTTGTCTAATCTCTTACTGAGCCAGTTCAGCTTGCTGAAGAGGCAGAATGGCCACACATCTTGTGCAAGGAGAGCAGTCAGTGCGTGCAGTCAACAAAGAAGAGAGACGGGAATGTGATCCCTTCCTATGGCACATAGCTGTTACTCTTTGAAGTATCCCTGGGATGACTCTTCTCACTCTAGAAATTGGTTATCAACTAGACACCAAGTTAACCCAAACCTTTGGTAAGTTTGTGTTGGAAATAAATGCAAAAATAATGTGACACATGCATCTAATGATGATTCTTTGATTTAAGGTCTGGCATGCCAAGGTCAGCCTAAACAATATCCAGCTAGATAAATTACTGCTTAAACACAGATGCTGTATTTGCTAGCAACTTTTCAAAGTTGATAAACTTGTCAAAAATCCTTCCTTAGGAAACTGATTTTCAGATAATTCTAGGAAGTAAATAAAGTCTTCAAGTACTAGTTGTAATACATAATATACCCCATGTCCCACTCATCTTAAAATACTGTCTTCCCCATATAAGGTATCCTATTCCAACTTTAATTTTCAGGGAGATATTCATTCAAAGAACTGCATTCAGTAAAAACTAAAGAAACAAACGCCCTGCCCCAAAGTAAAGGGCCTTTCCAAGCTAAAAGCTTTTTTGCCTATAAAAAAGACATACTTTTTACAGCCTCACAGAATTACAAAGAAAGGCTTCAATCCTATCAGGACTTTCACATTGCTTGTCTAACTCTACCTTCAGAGCATGTCTTTACCTGGCTTTTTTTTTTTTTCCTCTCCTTGGAACTGTAAATAGACTTTTTCTTTGAAGCTAAGTCCTTTCCAAATATATCTTTGTTTGCTCTGTTATGTAACCAGTATTTTCTTAATCTTAAGTGGCAGCATTTGGTTGTGTTCTGACAGAATATTGTAACTAATTATGTCCAAAAAAGATAGCAATATGATGTTACTGTGTCTGTGTGCGTATGAAGAAAAAAAACAATATTATGTGGAAGATGAACCATTTAATGGAAGGCAAAAGATGCTAGTGAATTCTTAAAGTGTTTCTGACACACCTTGATATGGGCAGTTCTTCTAGAACCTCATCTGCACAAAAGTAGAACTCGTGCATGAAAGCCAAATCTGAGTTTTCACCCAGAAAAAAAATTGGTTGTCCATGTTTTTCTGCTATGGTTATTAAGTTATAACTGCAGGCCTTTAAATTGCCAAAACAAGTTCAATACTGAACTTAGTAATCTGAAGAAATTTCTATACCTTTTTTCAAAACATGAGCTACTGGTCAGGCATTGGAACAGGTTGCCCAGGGAGGTGGTGGAGTCACCGTCCCTGCGGGTATTTAAGGAGAGGTTAGACACGGTACTGAAGGACATGGTTTAGTGGGTAATAGGTGGGGGGCGGACAGTTGGACTGGATGATCCTTGAGGTCTCTTCCAACCTTAATGGTTCTATTCTATTCTATCTGATAATGAAATATTACTCTCTGACCTCCCACAGCAACATAATTCATACAATGTGCTGCAGTGAATGGATTAGGAATAACGTTTTCTTAGAAAAATAAATACGAAACAAACACAAAATTCAACAGCCTACTTAACAGAATATGTCATAAGTTGTATGATATTTCAATTGCAGTTTCTAATTCACTCTTCTATACAAAACTTTAACTATGGAACTATGACTAGTATTTCTAGTTTTATGCAGCAAAAGTTCCCGAACTATAACCTACAGGCTGACCACTACTTGCCAGCTGACTGCCCAGGGTCTTGGCTCAGAACCACATGAAAAACTCCCTAAGCTTCTACTACATTTTAACATGTGCTTGTAATGTGATTTTCCCTTATACTCAAGTGAATGAGGGGCTTTTTCCTTTCTCTGAGGAGGCTTTGGGAAGACACTGATTTCTGAATCCACATTGGCTCCTTCATATATAAATACAACCAACTGATTCTGAACCTCAATCTTTGCAGATATCCGATTCCTAACTGACCTGGACTCAATGGTTCCTCCAGCAAAATCAGTTGCACAAATAAAGGCATTCAGGAGTAGTTAAGATACAGCAGTGAAATGCATGGAGATAAACCAGTTACTGCAAGTTCTGTTCAAGGTCTGTATTTGTTCCCACTGGAGGAGCTGCAATGAACTGTACTTCCTTATCAGAATCACATCCATTTTGTCAGGATAAACTCTTGGTGCTCCAGGCTGTACTGACTAGATTACAGTCACTTTTGCCAAGCATTCCCTTTCCTTCCACACTTACAATCACCACAGCAACACGATGGCAACACTGGTGCATCGATGAACCCTTCCAATTATATACGTGGATCTTTCATACATCTCTAAGGAAGACAGGTATCTCCTTTCCCAACAAGAAAGAACTGGATCATAAAACTGTACATACAAGGCACTGAAGAAGCAGTAATAGCCAAACCTACTATTAGTCAGTCCCGTGAGGCAGAAGAAACAACCTATTTCAGGTTTGTCAACTTTTTTCCTTAAAAATTAAGATCAAACTTGAAACAGTGGATATTTTCTGCCACCAGGTGAAATATTATCTCAGGCTCCTTTTTCATACTTAAAGTACTGAAAACCAGGCCAATATCCCCAAAATATAAGGGAAGTCATGCTTGGATGTTTATGGGCATTTAAAATACTTAGAATGGATAGTTTTACACTGACAGGGAAACATACCTGTTGGTAACAGGTTTTTCAACATCTAATTATCATGCCTGTGTTACTAAGGATATGAGTAAGCTTTAAGTGGAATGACCATAGCAAGAAGAACGCACAGAAGCAGTTATATTGCAAGCAGCCTACACTACCACAATCTGAAATAAACTGACCTGCTAAGTATTGTGCATCACCAATTCGGGTATGTAATGAAGTATTATTCACCTATTTATTTTTGTCTCTTAAGAACTGAGCAAATGAGAAACAGGTTTCCCACAAGCATTAAGTTCCTCGGTTCTCCTGGAACTAAGTTTTACTGTCTGTACTCTGTACGCAAGACTTAGTTTTGTTAACATTCAGTATTAATCTAGAGATACGGTATTTTAGCATGACTGAACTACACCATAAATCAGCCTATTTATCTCTGGGAGCCCTCCAGCTTTCTTTCAGGCTCTGGCACTGTCAATACCATAGGCCTTGGTCCTGTAACAGTGTGCACAGGCTATAACCTATAGAATTATAAAATCACTGGGGCTTCTTATAGCAAGGCCACTATGCTGACACCGAGTACCCAAACTGTCATCATGGCAGTGACACGCTGTGGGCCTGCCTTTGGCCGGGTACCATGCTGTAACTACCTGCACCGCCTGGCTGGGCAACCATTCTTTTCACACACTGAGGAGATCCCTTCTGCCGATTTGCTCATCCAACAGTTTAACTGATACTCACAGGGAGGGAAGACACTACAAAGCTAGGTTGCTTAAAAAAAAAACAAGTTGGATTTTATACAGGAAGCTTGGATGTTATTCCATCTAAGAATACAAAGAGTTTCACTTCTTATTTAGATAAACAAAAACCTGCAAAGTGTATGCAAACTGTATAGGTGATAATAAGTCGGAGAGGTGACAGAGAGGCTGAAGACTCCTCCCAAGTTTGTAACCGGGCTGTTAAAAACCCTGCGGCGCTCGGCCGCGGGCCCGGGACCCCGCCGGTGCGGGCAGGCCGGGGCTGTGGGAGTCTCCATGACACCGCAGCTCGCCGCCTCGCCCGCTCCGGCCGGAGGAGTGCACTCTGGGAAGCGCTGCTTCTCTGCCATCTTCCTCCGGCCGCTCTCGGGCTCCGAGGCGGCCTCCCCGGACTCCGCTCACGCGTCACCCCGGCCGGGCTGCGGCTGGTGGGGGGGGGCTGCGGGCTGCCCAAGGTCACACCACCGGCCTCGGGGCGGAGGGCTGCCCATCGGGCCAGGCCCGATTCCCCCCCGCTCAGGCCAGCCCGGCTCCCTCCGCAGCCCCTTGAGGGCCGCCTCCCTCCCTGCACAGGGGGGCCGGGCCCGGGGCTCCCCTCCAAGGGCGCCCGCCCCCTCCCGCCGCGGCTGGAGGAGGGCGTGAGGCGAGTCCGCCTGCCCTGCAGGCCGCGCTCCCCAGGCGGCCCGGACACCGCCTCCGGGCGGCGCGGCAGGCCCAGCTGCGTACTCACCGCTGCGGAGACTCGCTGCCTCAGCCCGGCGGCATGGGGCAGGGCCATGTCCGAGCGCCGCCGCCCGGGACACG
>VWZZ01004901.1:1417499-1433600 GCA_013399095.1 Psophia crepitans | reverse complement strand
GGTGCCCGCGGCAGCCCCTCTCCCGCGGCTGCCGCACAGGCCTGGGCGAGCGCGACGAGCCCGGCGAGGGGCCCGGGCGCTGAGGGGCAGAGTGGGGCCCGGCTCGTCCCGTGTCTTTTCCCGCCGGGCAGCCCGGTCTGGACCGCGTGGGGACGGTCTCTGGCCTCGCGTGGTACGGGGTGACCGGTTCCTGTTACGGCCCGGGGCACCGTGGGCGGCTGAGCTGCGTGCTGGAGCTTGGCGCCAAAGGTGCCCTGAGGAGAGGCAGCCTCGGTGGGAGGGGAGCGCTCGCCTCCTCTGCCGTGGCCCTCACCCGGAGTCTGTCACTCTCGCTTTGGACTCTCAATAAAAATAAGCTCGTGATGGTAGCATAAATGTGGGATAAGATGTGTTAGTTCAGACTGCTGTTTTTCTTTACTGGTAGTCAAAGTAGTTCCTGCTGGCCAGATGCTGTCTGATAGCACGTAGGTGAAATCCCCTGCAAGAAGCAAGAAGTGTTCTGTGCTAGGAGTTCTTAACTTAAAGCAGTTGTGTGGTGTGCTTAACCTGCTTACTACGGTAGCTTTTGTTTAATGGCAGGTGGTGCATATTAGAGTTAAACGTTGATGTTAGAGTTAAATGAAAGGTGTGAATGTACGCCTTGGAGTACTTTAGCTTAACGTTGTCTTTTTTTTTTAAGTATTCATGACTTATGAAGTATTAGTAAGACTAAGCAGTTTGGTTGAGTTGTGTGTGCACACAGAAATACTTGTAAGGGTACCTAAATCTGCTGTGTAAATAAGGTTAAGAGCATACATGGCAAATCAGCATACATGAGGTCTAGACTCTTGCTCATGACCCACTTTCTTTGCTGAAAACAGTTTGTTTTCTAGGTTTTTTTTAGAATAGGATAGAATCATTAGGCCTATGTGCCAGACAGAAACTGTCAAGGAAGATTCCTCAGGCTGGATGTTTTAATTAGAGAGGCTGGTGATTTTTGTTTGAGAATATTTTCAAGTTTCATTTGGTCTGAAGCATACTCTTCAGGCTGTAGTACAGTTCAAAGGCTACATCACAAGCCCTTAAATTCTTCATGGCGATCATAGCTGCCGCAACATGACCTTTTTGGTATCTAGTGCCAGACTTATCTGTGGAAGCTTTGTGGCTTGGCGGCAGTGCCAGCCCAAATCTTGGTCAGTGCTAGTGGTTCACCCTTGTTGCATAATGGTGTGTTTTAGATGTTGCATTTTGTTGCAGGTAATGGCCAAGTCTGTGGTCTCCTTTTTAAGGACGAGACCTTTCTGCCATCTGCATTATTTAATGGAGTTACGTTGATGGTTGATGCTAATGTAAATTAGTGTATGAACCTAATTGGAGGACAGACCTGCATAAATACAGGCTTGGCTATTTTAACCACTATTCAATGTGTTTGCTTTTCTGATCTCTTTTCTCAAATCAGGTATTTTTCAACTGATGTATATACATAGTTCAACATGAAGGACATGTTGCTGTTTAACTAGAGAGAATTTAGTTACAAACACAACACTGCCGTAGGGGAAAGCTGAAAGCATGGAAATTAAAACCATCTGCTGTTAATACATTGGTGTAATTTTCATTATCGTAATAGAAGCATGGGTACTCTAAGCCTATGATATTTATATTAGCATTTGAAGTATGACATGTGAAATCATTGTCAAAATACATTTGGAAGGGTATGACTCCCTTAGGAATCATTCCATGTAAGTCACTATAATCACTATGAGATGATATCTAACGTAAAATCACACCAAAGTTTGTAAGAGATCCTAGCACATGGAAATACACCTAGGCTTAATGCAGGCCTTCCTGTTCCTTGAAAAGTTAACAAAACTGTCATTGAGGTGAAAAACATGTGGAAGAGCTCTTCTGAGTTCAAGTTACATCAGAATGTAAAAACATAAAAAATAAAGCAAGTTGATCTAATTATTTGAATTCTAATAGTGATCAAAACTGAGTGCTTGATTAAAGATTTAAATAGTTAATGCTAACTATTTATACTCTGTACTTAACTGTTTTTTACCTTGGTGTGGATAGGCAAATAAAATTAGTTGGAAATTGCTGTTCTAAATTTTCTAGTGATACTGTGCAAGGTTGAAATCAGGATGATGGCATGTTTGAAGAATAGGTCTGGGGAAGCAGGTTGTGTGGTTGTTTTTTTTTGCGGTGGATGTTGGATTTTTTGGGTTTGGTGGTTGTTTTTTTTGTTGTGGGGTTTGGGTTTTTTTTTGTAATAAATAGTGGAAAGGAAGAGGCATTCAGAAAAGGGCATTCTTTTTCCAGATGTAATGGGTGTTAGAGATGATGGGTCTTAAGCTGTCTTCCAAGTACAGTTCTGCTCTATGTCACTTCAGTAGGGAAACCGATATGGTGTATATTGACTCAGTTTACCTTCCAGTAAATTACACTGGTGCAGTCAGTGCTCCTGCAGTGTATGTCTGTCTCTTTTAGGAGCGTGCCGTGGTATGCACAGTACACTGGTGACTGCAGGGTCTCCATGTTAGCAGGTGTTCTGCAACAACTGTTTTGCGCCTGTTGATGTTGACTGCTGATGTTCACCACCGCAGTGGTAAAAAGGGAATAAAGGCTGGGTCCAAGATCCTTGGGGCAGGACAGCAGTCTGACAGGTGCTGTAATATTTTAAGCTAAAATTAATCACCTTCTTTTGGACTGCAGGCTGTGGTGTGGGACCCCAGGCTTCCCCAGCTGCATGTTTTTCAGCTCCTCTCCCTGCCTACAGCGCCCATTTCACACACGGTTCCACCTAATCTCCTGACAAGTGCTGTTATACACCTCTGGTAACAGCATGATGTTCAGAGTTTTACAGAATGTGTAAAAACTTAAGGTGGATTAAACCTAAAACAGCAGTAATAACTTGATGTCATTTTTAATTACCAGTTCATTGTGGCATCTGGCTAATGATACTGTACAGAATGCATTGCAATAATGAAATGTGGAAGTTCAGGAGGTGATTGGTGTGAAGAAGTCTAAACCCAGCAGAAGCTCTTCCCTATTTACTCAACTGTAGACAAACCCCTCTGTTCACGCAGATGTGTTGGAGCTGTTAGAAGTCTGGAAACACACTCATAGTGCCATAAGAATAACTATAATAGTCTCAAGACCTTTTCAGAGCCAGTGATGTTTTTATTGTCCGAAAGAAGCCTCTTGTAAAGCACTACCCAGCTGTCATGCTAGCCAAGCTTGATGGAAATGACGCAGTTACTGAAGAATACCCCCTTACCTAGTTCAGCGGAGTTGATTTGTGACACTACATGGAGTAGCAGCAATACATAACAGAGTACTGCTTTGAAATGGAAATATCATTTCAATTTTAAATCTTTTATTGTAGTACATACAGAACTTTGCTTTTGATAGTATCACTGTGCTATTGTAGTGTTACTAATTGATCTCAAGAGAGCAGCTGAAGAATTTTTTTGGAAAGGAAAGAAAGGGAAAAGGGAAATTCTGACACTGCAGACCCTTCTCTGTATGTCCCAGTACTAGCAGTGAAAGCGTATGAAGGGAAGTGTGGGACGTTGTTACTCAAGGGTTTCCTGACCTTACGGTCCTGGTCCTTGGAATAGTTTGCCAAGTAGAAATCAGCTTTGACTTGACTACTCATGAGAAGTTTTGTGAATGCTAGTATTCATGGGTTAAAAGTGACTAAATGTAAATGGGCCTTTCAGAAAGGCCTCTTCAGTTGCTGCTGTTTGTACATTAGTGACATATAATGTGATTTTTATTTTTGAGTTCAATAATGTAATTTTGCTACTGTTTAACTTTCTTCCACTAGATGGCCTGAGCATGCTTTCAAGTACCCTATGAAAACTGAAACTTAGTTTTTAAAATAAATTCCTATTGTTTTAACTGAGGTTAAAATTTTACATACTGACACGTAGGTAAACTTCTGTGATGCTTTGTGCTTGTTTAAAATACAAACACCTTATCTCAAGCAAGAGAGTTAATGTAAGTAATACGTGGTAACGAAGGTTACGTTATGCATGATCTTCCGTGTCCCTCTTTTTCCTTGATTAAAATGTTTCTTATTGACTGTAGTACAATGCGGTTTAGTTTTGCATTGAGATGAGAACTGATGAACTGTTGCTCTCACAGAATGCTCAACAGTAGTGGTTCAGAGAGACACTGAGAAGGTGTCAGTCTCAAGCTGACGTTTGTCCCTAACACCTCCTGGGAGTGAGACTTGTATTTTGCAGGCCACCATAACTTGAGGGGTTTTTGCTGCTTGATCTAGCTGTATAGGGTGTTGATAGCAACTTTGCAGTTTATTTCACTAGGATGTATGTAGTTGGGGGGATTTTGAATAGATATTGGTGTTAAATGTATGGACTGTGATTTAATCCACCTATTTTTGTTGTCTAGCAGACATCAAGTATAAGCTTGTTATCAAGGCTGTCTTGTTTGGTTAATGGAGAAAGACAGGTATACGCAGAGGGCAGCTCTTACCATGATGGTGGTTGTACACTGTAAGGAGGCTGAAGAAATGGTGGGATGTTTATCCACAGAGACATTGAGAACTCAGCAGGACTGACCCCTGCACAGCCTGAGCCTGTTGGGCCAGCTCTGACTGGGAGGTTGAACTAGGTGACCTTAAGATGTCCCCTCCAGCCTCAATTATTCTGTATTTCCAAAAGGAGACTTTATTAGTTCCTTTTCTCTAGTGATGTTTAAAACAAAATAAATACAAGGAAAATGAATTGTTGTCTTTCTAAATTAGTTCCTAGCTTCAGTATTTTGCATGAAGTTCCAGCTTTCCTCTTGCTTCCGAGGACATTGATGTGGTGGTATTAAACCACCAGAAGAACTGTGTCTGTGTGCTTTTCTCCTTCTTAAGCTGTATTGCCTGTCCTGTGCCGTGTCCCATCTCCCCTCCCCCCTCAAAAAAGGGTGCCATATAAAGGGAGGGCTGTATTCCTTCGTTTTACTGCTGCACTTACCAAGTGCCCTCTCTGTCCTATTACTGTTTTATATCCTTAATCCTAGTGTCTCCCTTTAACAGGGATAGTCGATTTTCTTGTTCCTGTTTCTTTTTTGCTCTTTCTCTTTATGGAGGAGAGTCAGCTGTTGTCCCTTCCTCTGCATCTGACTCTGTGCTCCTTTTTTCCTTCCTTTTCCCATTGTCAGTATTTGTCCTGTCCTGCCACCTTCCTGCTCCTCTTCCCTTTTCTGGCTGGAGACAATTCAACATGTCCATGTGTACTAGAAGGATGGACATAAATGGAATATTATCTTGGTGAAGGGGATATTGCTGCCTGCGGTCAGTTCTGTAGACAAAGAGGTAATCTGCTCCAGTTCATGGCTCTACTGATAGATGTTGGAGTTCTGCATTCGCAGTATTTCTGTCTTCCTAATTTCTTCCAAAGTCAAAGCTTTCAGCTTACTGAGCTATATACCACACCGATTTTGTCAGTTGAGCCAGATGCAGAGAACTTTCTGAATATGTTGGTTTTGTGATAGAAGTGTATGTTTAAGAAGAGATTAAAAAATGATCCTATTAGGATTTATTTTTGAACTGATATACTCTAACTTTGTGTTGGAAATAGGCTGCGTGGCCTTGCAACTGCTGCTGTTAGTAATACAGGCTTAACTTTGCTTGTGACTGGAAACTAAACTGATAAAAGTAATTCCATCCTTAGCATCTAGTAGTGGAAGACGTAGGTGTAGGAATAAAATTTTAATGATCTATTTTGGTTAGTAGTGTGAGTTATGGTTTAGTTCTAAATTTTCTTTTTACTGAAAAAAAAAAAGAATAGCAAGTATGAAATAGAGTGGGTTTAAAAAGCTGTTATACTAGGAAATCTTTGACACAGCAGAAACATGGATAGGTATCATTTGTCTACATGCAGTTTTGTGTGCTGTTATATGCAACTTTGAGTGCTGTAAAAGGGAGATTACCTAATGATGATGTGAAAGTTTTTCAGCTAGTATCTCAGTTGTATCTCAATCAAAATTTTGCACTTAACATGTTTTTAGACACTGTAGACAGTGGAAACAGGTAGTAACGTTTGCTTTTGGGCAGACATTTTAGTTCGTATATCTTAGCAAATAGTACAACAATATATGCCTGTTGTTTTGTAGCTAGGAATACAGAAATTACATGTTTGGGTGAACAAAATGAAGTGATAGTGATGGACAAAATGTCAGAAAGGTGTTGTGTTTCATATCTATCTAAATGTCTCTACATAGTGGTACCTCTTAAATACATATAGTCATTTTGGAGAAGTGAATGTAGTGCCTTTGGGCGTGTGACACAGCAGCCGTGATTTAGTACCATCTGAAAGCTGGGCAAAGCTGCAGCAGGTTGTAGTATCAGGTGAGAGCTTCTAAACCACTTTCTGCTGTAAGAAATGTTCATTCAGTTCAGTTTAAGTTTAGTCTGCTGTAACTTTGCAGCTGCTATGCTTATAGCATTGTAATACTCCAGTCTTCATGCACGTTGTCAGTTCTGTTTGGCTGGCAAAAGTAACTCTGAAATCAAGCTGCTTATTGCAATGAATAAAGCTTGTCCTTATGGCTGAAATACCGATTCCTGGTTTTGAACTTTTCAGAGTAGTTCAGAAATAATAATTTAAAAAATGACAGTAGCATTTGTGTACTTAAAATAGTATTAATCGTGTTATTTTTTTTATTTCTATTCCTTTATGTCCTTCACTAGATGTCACTAGTAGATTTGGGAAAGAAACTTTTAGAAGCTGCACGAGCAGGTCAAGATGATGAAGTTCGCATTTTGATGGCAAATGGAGCACCTTTTACCACAGACTGGGTAATGAGAAATTCTGCAGTGTTCAGTAAAACCTCTTACTTTGCTCACCTGAAGAAGAAAATGGGATTATTGCAATTAAGCATTTATATTGCAAGCCTTGGGAGTTTCTTCTTGGAATTCTGCACTCACATCATCTAATGTCTAATTAAAAATTGAATTTTTCTATTTCTTCATATGACCTCCTATTGATTTTAGTAACAGGCTGTGAATGAGCTCGTTCTGGTGGCTTTTAAGATTAATTTTGGAATGGTTAATGGGAGAAAGCAGCAATCATCCTCCTAGTTACTGTGTTTATGCACTGAGCATTGTAAGAGGTCTGAATTAAGAAAACAGTCCCAACTACCTGGTATGTGCAGCTGAGAGTTCTCTGACACAGAGGCTCTGAGCTGTCTTTTGGAGGCGCTTATGTTTGAATAGGTTCTATGGGGAGGTCAGGCACCTAAAATTCTAGGGTATTTAGAAGCCCTTAAGAGCCATAATCTACTTAGTGACCTAACTTTCAAGTTGACTCTGTTTTGAGCAGGAGATGGGACTTAAATGACTTCCAGAGGTCACTTCCAATGTTGGTATGGTGTGTTGACCAGCACTAAAAATAGTGTTACACCCTTTGAAACATCACACCTCAAAAAGACACAAAAACCAGCACAGACCTCAAAAAGCTGCTTCCAGTGACCTGTTTGTAGTGTGGTGAGATTATTGAAAACAAAGATTTAAACCTTTTTTTTTTTTCCCTTCATACTCTGTAAAAAGTACTGACAGCTTCTTTCCTCAAGACTGCAAGGGAAAATTATTTTGAAGTGGTGGCCTGACACCTGAGTTTGATAGCTCCAGCATAAGAAGGAATACTTCATACTGACATCTGTTAAATCTCCACTTTTTCCATTACATTACAGTTGGGAACATCTCCGCTTCATCTAGCAGCACAGTATGGACACTACTCAACAACAGAAGTGTTGCTGCGAGCAGGTGTAAGTCGGGATGCCAGAACCAAAGTGGACAGAACTCCATTACATATGGCAGCATCAGAAGGCCATGCCAGCATAGTAGAAGTCTTACTTAAGGTAAAGACGGCTGAAACAAGGGTTGAGGTGGGGATATTATGATGGTTTATGATAAAATATTTGCAGTTTTCTTTTAGTCGTGAAACCAGCAGTGAAAGTACAGAAATATTTATGCTGTGTGCATTGGATGCTTTGTTTTCCTACTAAATGGTAATTTATTTTAGCGTTAAAATCATCATGATTTCAGGTGAATTATTTATTGCTGTTTCAAAATAAGACTACTTCCTAGTTTGATATTGTGTGAGTAACAGCTTTCAGAACCAAGACGTTATTCTTTAGGGAGTCTTTAATCCTTTGACTTAAATAATTTATTTGGTAGTTAGATCGAAGTACTTTTAATAAATCTATAAATGTAAGATAACGGGACAATACTGCTAGAGAAGGACAATTCTGGCTTTCATTCTGTGACTGGCATTATATAATTCAGATACTTCTAATGACTTAGTTTATGCATTGATCTTGTTTGTAGCATGGTGCTGATGTCAATGCGAAGGACATGCTCAAAATGACTGCACTTCACTGGGCTACTGAACATAACCACCAAGAAGTTGTAGAACTCTTAATAAAGTATGGAGCAGATGTTCATGCTCAGAGTAAATTTTGCAAAACAGCATTAGATATTGCAGTAGACAATGGAAATGAAGACCTTGCAGAAATATTGCAGGTAACTCTTTGATTCGTGATGTTAAGGGAAGTTATAGCAAAGTACTTGTTTACGTATGGGATAAGCTAAGCTTTTAATACAGCAGCTGTGAGACCATATATTGACTGATAGTGCTAAACTCCAGTCTAGTTCATGATGTGAAAATGAGATTAATGTTAGTAAATGTTAGTTGGCCAAAGGGCATTTTTACCACCTACAAAGTCAAGGATAAGTATCCTTTAGTTTCTTAAATTTGAGTGCTGTGGGACAGGTGGAGTCTTCACAAGCAAGGTGTAAAACTTAACTTCCTCATCTGCCAATATGTTTTGACTATACCCTAGTCTTCAATTAGCTTCATATATGGATATTAATTTCCTAATGACTGGAGATCAGAAAAGAAGAGATGGCAATTTTTCCTGAATTAGGAAAAGTAGGACTGAATTGTTGGAGAATCGATTTGGATTGTAATAGATACTTCCATGGAAATGTGTGCTCACTGTTCGATAGTGTTCTTAAGAGCAAATTAAGAGCTAAACATTGAAAAAAGAGTGGAAAACGAGCGAAAAATATCATTATGCCATTGTATCAATTTCTTGTTCCCCTGCATCTTGAACTGTATGAACTTCTCATCTGTTCTGTTAGCGTCCTCTTCACTGCAGAACGGATATAGTAAATAAAAGTCAATAATAATTCAAAGACTGATAAAATGAAGAATTCCATCAACAATTCATGGCAGTTACTAAGCTGTCAGAGCCAATTTTCACGGCATGTAGCTGCCACAGCAGCCTTGATTCTTCCAGACTCTATTTTAGATATGTGAGCTTGCACATCTACAGAAGGGGCATGTCTTTATATGGTCCTATTTGCTTACAGTAAGTGGTAAGGAGAAGTAGCGGTGTGTCACTACTCTCTGTCACTTCAGCAGACTTTCTTTCTTTAGATTTCATTAAAAAAAAATCATAGAATCATAGAATGGTTTGGGTTGGAAGGGACCTCAAAGATGATGTACATCTAGTTCCAACTCCCCTGCTGTGGTCAGGGACACCCTCCACTAGACCAGGTTGCCCAAAGCCCCATCCAGCCTGGCCTTGAACACTGCCAGGGATGGGGCCTCCACAACTTCACTGGACAACCTGTTCCAGTACCTCACTGCCCTCACAGTGAAGGATTTCTTCCTAACGTATAATCTGAATCTCCCTTCTGTTAGTTTAAACCCATTCCGCCTTGTCCTATCACTCCCTGCACTTGCAAACAGCCCCTCTCCGTTTTTCCTGTAGGCCGCTTTAGGTACTGGAAGGCTGCAATTAGATTTCCCTGGAGTCTTCTCCAGGCTGAACAACCACAACTATCTCAGCCTGTCCTTATAGGAGAGGTGCTCCAGCCCTCTGATCATGATCAGCTTTGTGGCCTGCCTCAGGACTTGCTCCAGCAGCTCCGCATCTGTCTTGTACTGGGAACCCCAGAGCTGGATGCAGTACTCCAAGTGGGGTCTCTCAAGATCGGAGTAGAGGCACAGAATCGCCTCCCTTGACCTGCTGACCACACTGATGTTTCTCGTGTACTGACACAGAGTACAGGATGTGACAATGATGTGTATATATTGCATGAGTATAACGAGGGAGATCCTTCCTGTTTGAGTGGAATGTGCAATAATTCTGCTTCTTACAAGATAATATTCCAATTGTAGGTATACAGAAGGCATTTATTACCTTTGTCTCCTAGATTGCAATGCAGAACCAAATCAATACAAATCCAGAGAGTCCGGACACTGTGACAATACATGCAGCAACACCACAGTTCATCATTGGACCTGGAGGGGTGGTGAACCTAACAGGTCTGGTATCTTCTGCAAATACATCAAATGGAACAGGTATTTAGATGCCTATAGGGTAGCTACTGGGATTTTATACTTGAATTGATTTTACACCATTTAGTGAAAAGGTTTGAGGAAAAACAGTGGTAAGAATAATTACCATGTTTCTCTTCAGTGTTTATGTTGTAAATATCTAGGTACTTGAAACAACAGTCTTCACAGAGATAAATTTGTATTTGCTTAACGAGCTTGACTTCAGAATAGCACTTTGGTTTAGCAGAATGTTGCTGAGAGCAGGGTGCATTAGACGTTTCAGTACAATAATAATAGAAGAAGGAACTTCACTGGTTTTAAATTTATCAGCTTTTTTTTTTTTAAATCCTACTAGATGAAACAGGAGTGTCTGCAGTACAGTTCGGAAATTCATCGACGTCAGTATTAGCCACGTTGGCAGCTTTAGCAGAAGCATCAGCTCCACTGTCTAATTCTTCAGAAACACCAGGTTGGAAAGCTAAGTCATTTAACCTCATTTAATAAACTAAAAGTACATAGCTGGCACTTTTGGACATAACAGTTCATACAGAAATGAGAGGACAATCTTCCTTCCTTCTTTCAGCATGAACAAATTTTTCCTTAGTTTCACCTGGAAGGTTGCCAGGTTCATATATACAGTTGCTTCTTAATAAGATTTCTCACCACAACTGATGTTTCTGGCTCTAATGTGAGTACCATTCATCTTGTTGAAAGCAAGCATAATTCAGGAGATTGAATTTACATCTTCATCTAGTTGCACTTGGTGGGAGAATGTTTGAGGTTGTTTTTTTTTAATGTTTCTTTCTGTTAAATACTAGGACATGGCCCCTGATGTTGTTTGCGTATACTTTGTTAGCATTTTTCTTAATCTTTCACCCAAAAGGCACAAGAATATTTGGTGATCTTAATGTGCAGTTTTCCCATTAGAATGTCTGTGCGTCGTCTTTTCAGCATTGAGGCATTCTGCTTGCATGTATAAAAATACATAGTGATTAGTATGTCGCACTTCATGCTGGTGTGCTGACATGGCACTTATGGTAAAGGTAAGTGTAGCAGTAATCCCTCACTGCAGCCGTCTGCACGCTCTCTTATTCCATAAGGCCATGATAAGAAGCCAGAGATACACAAGGAGTTCCCTTGCCCCTAGTTCCCAAATTTTGCATTCATCTTTCCAGACAAAACGCCTTCACCCCTGCCCCCAATCTTTGCCAGTTCCTGCTTTATCTGAAAAATCTCTGGTCAAGGTCCCATGTTCTGCAGGTTGCCCTGGATATCTTCATTCTTTCTGAATAACACGGTGCTTGCTTTTTGTACTCTTTCACTTTTCTTCATTGCAACATGCAAAGCGACAAGAGAACTGGCAGGCAGAAGTCTTACAGCATCAAAGCATGTTATAAAGGCTACCATTAACAGCTCTGAGAAAGAAAGAGATAAGCAAGGAAGACCTCCTTTTATAGTTTAAGCAACTTGTAATACCATTAAAGTTAAAATGCGGTCAAAAGCTTCTGAATTATTGAAAATTATTTTAGAAGAGGATGTCTCTGAACTTCTGTTCCAGACAGTATTTTCCAATTATCATAGAATCATTAAGGTTGGAAGAGACCTCCAGGATCATCTAGTCCAACCGTCCCCCTCCCACCTATTACCCGCTAAACCGTGTCCCTAAGTACCACATCCAACCTTTCTTTAAACACGCCCAGGGACGGCGACTCCACCACCTCCCTGGGCAACCCGTTCCAATGCCCGACCACCCTTTCCAAGAAGAAATTTCTCCTAATCTCCAACCTAAACCTCCCCTGGCACAACTTGCAGCCATTTCCCCTTGTCCTGTCGCTAGTTATCTGTGAGAAGAGGCCGACCCCCAGCTCACCACGATTTCCTTTCAGGTAGTTGTAGAGGGCAATAAGGTTTCCCCTGAGCCTCCTCTTCTCCAGGCTAAACCACCCCAGTTCCCTCAGCCATTCCTCATAAGTATGGTGTATGTTAATACCTTGCCATTGCATAAAAAATTAGGTAAAACTAGCTCTTAGGAGGTCAGGTGCTGGGACACAGAAATCTCTAGGTTTTGTCTCTGAAGTAGCCTGTATGGTGTACTTGAATAAGATCTTCTGTTATTTGGAGAGTCCAAAAAGGTGTTTTGGTGGAGACCTGGCTTTCTAAAGAAAGCTGTGAAGTATTTCATTGCCCAGTGCTGTCTTTCATATGTTGCTCACCACTTTTCTCAGGCAGTACGATATGGCTGTAGCTACTGGAGTTTTATCATAGGCTAGATTGCTTTTTGGTTATTTAGTATTTATTACACTGACACGTAGCGCTATAGCCTTATTTCTAAATTAGCTTGGGATTTTGAGCACTGATTGGTGGTGTGATAAGTAGCAAGATGAGCCTAACATTAAAGCCAATGACTGGAGATCACAATGCAGAGCAACAACCCTCTGTCAATCAAGGATTTGTGATGCTTATGGTAACCTGAATTTTTTTGCACACGTTTCTGAAGAAATGCATTTATTTTGCTTTTTTTGTTGGTGACGGTCAGTGTGGTAAATTTTTAAAGAACTGAGATGCTTTTCATAGCCAAAGTCTTTGGTACTTAGAAATTTTCACAGAATTCAGCTCTGCAGATGACATCATTCTTAAGGACACAATTTTCATTGAAAATATAGAAGATAGCTGTACTCTCTTGGACTTGCTGGCATGACAGCTGCATCCTAACATATACCTCAGTTTTCCTTTCTCAGAATTTTGAAGTCCTGCAGGATTTCTTCTTAATACAGCTCTTTTCTACTGCTACTTCTCAAGGCAGTACATAAGTACAGCTATACTATTTTATGACTTTTAAATATTGCAAGTGAAGTGAACCCCCCCCCCCCCCCCCCCCCACACACACTGCAGAAGAAAATAAGAGATAATAGTGTTGCTCTTTACAATGACGTCAGCTTTCCTTTGGCACATGAAGTAGTGTGGTAACTAGTGATTATACGGATATGGAAGGAGAGCAAGGAACAAATAAGGACTGTATTTATAGGGTTATTTTTTCTTTTCTATAGAATAACTTCTTTTTAGACAAAAATCTCCATTTTTCTTTCAATGTCTGTCTAAAAGTCCAACATTGAGTTTGAAACTGAAAGATCAGAGCTTTTTGCCATAGCAGCTAGTATTGGCCCTTACAACTTGGAATTTTTTGTGACAGTGATCTTCCTTACTGCCAAGCCTGTACTTGGAAGCCAAATGAGGTCAGTACAACACCACTTATTCATGTAGAACTTACTGTTTTGGTTTACTGAATAAATCAATGTGAATATTTAAGCAGTGCTATAGGACAGTAATCTCTGAACATAAAGCTCTTCAGAAGGCAATGACTGCAGTCATTATTTGAACTACAGAGTCATTTTTGTGTGTGTGATATTGTAATTAACATAAAAGATGAAAGCTTCAGGGTTTTCTCTACCTTCTCTCATCTTGAGCATCACAACACAGTCTATAGGGTTTTAATTCCATCTCTGTAGATAGAAAGCACTGGAAGGTCTGTTATTTAAATCAAAGGCTTTGCTTTTACCCTGACAAATTGAGAATAAAATACAGAGTTAGTGTGCTTGAAATTCTTTGATTGTGCTACTAGTGATCTTGCTCTTTGTATCCTGTTTTAAAAAATAAGGGTAGTAGTGTGAGACCCTAATTACAGTGTGTAGTGCAAGCTGTGGTATGTGTTGTAGTTCTTTCTCTTATCTTACCTTGATTATAGGTGTAATATATAACAGAGTTCACTGCTGTATACTCATCAATTCATAAATTTGATGGGATTTTTATTTTCAAGTAAAGTGAAATAATATAAAAATTATATGTGCACAATGTTTCTTTTGCTTTTTTAGCTTTATCTTTTTCCTTGAAAGGTGTAAAAATGTCAACTCTCTGCAGAACTATTAGTCCTGTTTGGTACTTTGTATAATAAATAAAGTTGTGGTGGTGCTTGAAGTACCCCTGTAGAACAGGCAAAACTTTTTAAGATTCTCTAGAGTTTCCTTCAGTCTGTTACTGTCTTGAAGACTGTTATGGTAAGCAGAGTCCTCAGGTACACCTGGCAAGGCACTGGTTGAGAAGTAGTTTCAAGCTAGTATTTCAAGTTCAGGGTTTTTTTGTATTTATTCCGCTGTTAGTGTAACTTAGTCCAGCTTATGTACAATGGAAAAGTTACTTGTGTTCTTAAAAACAACTATTGCTCTTGCTGCCATGTTAACACTGAACCCTAAATGTCAGTTTTGAGTGGAGTGTATCTATTAGGAAACATGCTAAATAAAAAAGTGATTATATTATGCAAGGTAAACAAGGACAGGGTGGCATCTATGTTTCAAAACGTCAGTGCTTCATAGAATCATAGAATCACTAAGGTTGGAAAGGACCTCTGAGATCATCAAGTCCAACCATCAACCTAACACCACCATGCCTACTAGACCATGTCCTGGAGTGCCACGTCTACGTGTTTTTTGAATGTCTCCAGGGAAGGCGATTCAACCACCTCTCTGGGCAACCAGCTCTCTCCTTCATGTAGGACTGGTGAAATACTTCTATTAACAATATGATATGTAGTAATGCATTAATTGGGGGTTGAGGAGGGTCAAGTTTTAAGACATGGAAGAAATTTTTTCTCAGATGTACCAAAATGTGTTTGAAATCATAAAGCTTAATTTAGAAATTGACTTAATTCTTTTACTAATCTGTTGATAGTTGTGGCCACAGAAGAGGTGGTGACTGCAGAATCTGTGGATGGTGCTATTCAGCAAGTTGTCAGTTCTGGAGGTCAGCAAGTTATTACTATAGTTACAGATGGCATTCAGCTTGGTAATCTGCATTCAATTCCAACCAGTGGAATAGGGCAACCAATCATTGTGACCATGCCAGATGGACAGCAAGGTGAGTGGAAACTTGTACTGTTCGCGCTCAAGGAACTATTTTAGTTACAGTAATAACAATAAATTATTAGGTGCAAATAGCTTGGACAATTTTCTGTAATTATCAATTTAAATACATCTTTGAATCCTTATGCTGCAGAAGGTTTCAGACACATGAAGGTGTCAGCTGAGTCTCCGCATTAGAAGAAAGAATGAAAGAATTATTAAACTTTACGGAAGAGAAATGGGATATTTAAGGGAAAAGTAATAGTTACCTGTCTTGCCTTCAATAAGCTTGATTCTTGTAAATTTTTTATAAAAAACAGAGTAAAACAAAAGCCTTCTTCCAATACTTATGCTGTTGCCTTTCTGGAGATATTGTGGAGAGGTGAAGCTTGGATTTAGAAATCTGATGCATGAGGCAAACTGTGCAAATCTCATGGAGTGTGTTTTGAACAGAACAAAAGCCTCGTCTTACATGCTTGAGGTTTTAGGGGAGCAGTGGGAGAATGAGTGAAGCCGGGATGACATAAATTGTCCTATTGGGCCATATGTACTTTGTTTGTAGAAGCTTCTAGTGTAATGAGTGTGTTTTGTGGCACGTGGTTTGGGTGGCTTTTAAAGATGCTCTGCCGCTACTCTTCAGACAAAAATAATTCCTTCTGTGGTTTTTCCATGAGGATTTCCAGTGTGAAGCTTGAAGAGTTGTACACTGGAGACAAATGATTTAGTTCAGTCTGTCTGAACAAGTACAACTAGTTATCAGAAAGCATGACTGTGTGGAGGTAGTAATTGAAGTGACAGTTATAACATTTATTTGCCAGATGGTTGCATAAGTAAATTAGAGTTTGAATTTCTTTAGATCCTTC
>VWZZ01004901.1:1381515-1417472 GCA_013399095.1 Psophia crepitans | reverse complement strand
TTTTTTTTTTTTTTCTCCAAGGTTAATAACTGCTGGATTTTCAGATTACCTAAGGTGTTATAATTAATCAAAATCAAAAGCCAGTTTCGTATTTAGTATTTGCTTAAGAAACATTATAAAGGATATGGTCTGCTACATAAACTACAGAATTGACAGACTGGTAACTCTGCTGTTATTCACTTCCATGTCTGTTTACTCTGGAAAATGGCAACGATAGTCCAGAGTGACAGCTAACTACTGGAGACCTCAACAACAAAGGATTTTAAAATTCTTCAGTAACATACAATCAGCTAAAGTTTTTAGTGCATTTTCCCTGTACTGACTTTATAACACACTTTGTGTTTTCGTAAGGAAAAGTCTGCATTTTATTGCTGGTTTTGAGATTATTTAATTATATGAATTTTATATAATGCAAATATTGTTTAAAGTTTATGTAATGCAAATATTGTTTATTTATATGTACAAATATGTTTTCAGTATTAACAGTTCCAGCAACAGACATTGCTGAAGAAACTGTGATAAGCGAAGAACCGCCAGTAAAGAGACAGTGCATTGAGATTGTTGAAAATCGTGTGGAGTCTGCAGAAATTGAAGTAAGGAGTATATTACGTGATATGTGTTAACCAGAGTGTTCGGCACTGAGTATCTGGTTGTGGTCTCTTGTGTTGTTCTAGAGTGGTAACACAGAATGAAGTGTTCGAAACAATAACTTGTTCAGTCTCCCCTGTTACTGGAATTCATTTTTTACAGAGTTGTTGTAAAAAGAACAGAGAAGGCTGCTTCATCCTCTGGTCGTGCACGTAAAAGTGACACTTGTTTAAGGATATAATAGCTTCATTTTTTTGTTCTACCTGTAAGATCACTAGCTAGTTTTTAAAGCTAGGTACCAATATGTTGTTGAGTAACTTGACTCTTTCTGCTAGCAGTGAATGAGCGTACTGTACCCTCATCTTTCTGTTATGACCACATGCTTGTCCTGATTGTGAGATCATATTTTTAGCAATGTTTCCTTTCCATTCATGATACCTAGATAACTGTTAATGGAAATGTGAAACAGTGAGATTTTGTGTTTGTCAATTTTTATCTGTCTGTCTTTTTTTTAATTCTGGAGCAGTTTACTATTACACATTTTTGCACCATCGTGGTGGTTTTTTGTGCTTTTTTTTTTAAAAATTATAGTGCGGAAAACCTAGCAACATTGAGAGAGCTTTTCTTTTTATATATGACAAATAGATGTAGCTGTTCAATTTAAAGTTGTAGCTTTTTTATATTAACCACAATAGGTCAACCATCTCATTCTTTCTGTTATTTCTGTGCTGACCATTTTTGGCCAAAAGTTTATGAAAAATGCTGTCTGCCTTGACTAGGCTGTAAGTTCTCATTTTGTCAACTCCATGATATTTCATTTATCAAAGATTGTATTCTCCAACTTCTGTTCATATTATCGTGTTGTGCCTAATTGAATACTTTTTATTGTACAGTATGTGCTATATGTTACCCATGTCTAATAACAATTACCACCTTTCATCACTTGCTTTCCCTGTCCCTAAGTTGTCACATCAAATACTTTTGGCCTTTGCAGCTTTGTGGTCATTACAGATTATCATGACAGTTGAAACTTTCTTGCTGCATTTTTTAAAATGTATGGCTGTTACAATAAAAGCATTTCTTTTGTTCACACTTCTAAACATCTGCTTGAATTATTCCTAAAGGAAATTAAATTTCCTTAAGTATTTTAATAATTCTGCTAGGTGAAGGAAAAAAATAGATTGGTTAAGGAATAAATTGACGTGTTCCTAATTACAGATAGTTGGTGTAACAGTACAAATAATTCTTTCAAGGGGATTACCAGTTTCAATTATCTATTTTAAACACATTTCTCAAATATCAAAAGAAGTTGGTTTGAATGAGTTACATTATCTGTTACTTTTAAGTGCAAGTGTTGATGGCTGACACTCTCCCTGCCTGTACAACTGGAAATGCACATGCAGACCTCTGTCTCTGTGGAGGCCAGTTGACCTCAGGAGCCTTACTGTGGTTCATAGGGGTATGGAGCTGCCTGACCTTGGTAACAGAGATGTGAAAGAAGCACACATAAAATTGGTTTCTTTGCCTCACTGGTGATTCGTTCCTTTATTTAATTACAAAATGTTTATTCAAGGCTAAGAGTGCTTTCTTCAGCTGTTTTAAATTCACAGTGTATGAATAGTTAGCTGTAGTTTGAAAGTCTTCAAGTCGAACATCCTCTCGTTCACGTTAGGGGACAAACTTTCCTGTGAAAGTCTTGTGAACAGCTAAAGCTGCAGTGGTATGTTTTGATTTTCTCTTCTGTGTTTAAGTTCAAATATTTCAGCTCTTTTTGAAGAATGGTACCAGTTTTCCTGAACAGTTTGATATTTTAAACATAGGATGGCAGCAAAAAAACCCTGTCACACAGTTCCTCTGTTGATCATTTTCATGCATAATTCATTAACATACAGTGATTTTAATTTCCATTCCTGAATTTGACTGTTTTTCCCATGTTGCATGTTTGAAAGGTGACATGCATTAGAACCAGGACAATCATTTCATTAGACTAAAAAAAAAATTTTAAAATTGTAGTTGTAAATTAATTATATTACTGAATTCATATATGTGGGTATTCTGTTGTCAAAAAGAATGCTTGGTTTAGTTATTTTAGTCATGGGTGTCCCTACTGTCAATATGTAGGGTGTTAAGAAAAGTTACATGTACCGAACAAAAAAATTTCCTTGTGAAATGGAGGATTTCTCAGGAGCACTCTAATTTGATTTTACCTAGGTGGGTTTTTCTACTGATACAAAAGGACTTCAGATAATTAGAAAACTTTCAGTTGTATTCTAAAGAATGCCCTAAGAACAGTTTCTGGATTTTATTAATTTAATAGACCAGGTGTAGTCCTCCCTATTCTAGATGTTAAAGATAAGGAGCCAATTTTCACTGTTCAGTCCGCTGTAGATCTGCATTGCTCCTCCAGAAGCATTGGTTTCTTTCCACTGGCTGGTTAGACAGTATACTTGGCCTCAGCTCCGTAAGTTATTCTGTTCACATTAGGACTATGGCTCTCTAAAAACTACATGCTTTGAATTGCTAGTCTATCTGGCAGATACTGGTTTTATCTTCTTGTCTCTGCCACTGAGACTTGAGGGTGTTTTTTTCCTTTTTTCCTACCCCTTCCTTAATGCACTGTACTCCTGATGGGTACGTGGCTCTATTTTTCTCTTCTGTGGGGTAAGATGTGGTCTGAGAACCTCTCTACACCCAAGTGTTTGCAGCCTACGCACACTCTGTAGTAGTGATAGCACCTTGCTTTTTGTAATGCAGTGCAGAACCACTGGCCAGTGAGCTACTGGTGGTTCTTACTCTTCTGCAGCCCAGTAAATAGAGCAACTTTGCTTCTTGGCAGTAGTAGATTTCTGATAGGGTTTGTGTGTCACATTCATGAGGTGGATAATGCCCAGCTCAGTATGTCCCAGAGCTCAATGCCCTCAAGAGGGAAGGGTTGCTTTCCACATGTAACAGACTCAACTGTTTCGACTGCTTCCCTGAGAATTGTCTTGTAGCTCTTTTCACCAACTTTCTGTTCCTCGAGGCTGTTTTATCTAAGCTGTTGGCTTCCCTTAAGCTACGTAGGTAACTTGGAGGAATGGCAATATGTTTTGGTTGACCTGGTGCTGGAACATCACTGGTGTGTTTCAGATCCTTTGAGGTGTAGGCTCTACTGTTCCTTTGGCATTCATCAGTCTAGTTGCTACACAAGTTTTGGCCATTTATAAAGTTGCTTGAAAAGCAGAATCCAAATTTTCAGAGATGGAAGCTGAACTTCCTTTTCAAATAAGTAAGGAAGATTAGATGAGCTCTCATTTTTTATCAGCATATGCTCCAGATGAAGCAAACCCTAGCTAGCTTCCTTCAACTCTTAAAAGACCTATGTAAAATCAGGTTGCAGTTGCTGGAGTTGACTCTGTTTGGTATTACAGCTAGTCTTTGTAACCTGTTAATAACATCTCTCCTTCACCTGTTGTTTTTGCTATACAGATGCTGCTGTTAGCAATGATCTGGTCACCTATGTCGTTATATTCCAGCACATTCAGCACAGCATGTGACTGCTAAATGTGACTGTGACAAGTACTGAGGACAGTAGCAAGTAGAAGGGAGACAGAGTATTTTGTATTTTCAGGTTCTGAGCATGAAAATACGTGAGCGCATCAAAGAGGTGAAGAATAGGGATGTTGTTTTAAGTATGTGGGGGGAGAAACTTCGAACAACTGTGTGAGGTATTAAATGGGAATGCGATACTCAACCGCTGGGATGGAAATAAGGTTAAAAGGCAACTTGTTTTCCCTGGGCCTCAGTTTTTGATAAGGGTTTTGTTTTTCTGGGCGATGGCTCACTTCTCTGACAACCTCCCTCCTGTGGCTACCTAACAACTACAATGGAAAGAATGATTTGAACTCAAATACTACCTTACTCATAAAAGTATGATGTGCTTTAATGAAATGGTATTTGGTTGAAGATCAAAACAAAACTATTTCCCAAGCTAATTGCTTTTTCAATTGGGCTCAGTGCAGGATCAAACAAAATGACAGCGCCTACGTCACTGGAGATAGAAAGACATTCTCCTTACTTCCTAAGGCAGCATCATAAGAAGGGGCATTTCCCGTATTAATTTGCCTGGAAACCATTTTATAGCCATCTTCAACAAACTTGTATACAGGATGGACCCTTAAGTTACTCCTTTTGAATAGAAAAAGCTTACTTAGCTAAATGCCTGTTAGTTCATAAAAATGTGGTGTCCATGGGAGTGTAATTATACCTCTGGATTGCTTAGTATCAGTCACTTTATTTAGAAACCAGTTACGTGTGTATATTTTAGTTAGTGGGCAGCTGTCACTTTCCAGTGCAAACCGCTGGTAGGTAACAGATTTTCATTATCTCGTTAGAAAGACAGCAGAAAGGGACAATCCTGTTAGATTGGATTCCAATTTAAAAAAAGGAACAAAGGGAATTGAATCATCGGAGAAGTGTTAATGTATTATGTTAGTGCTTGATCACCACGCTTCCGCTTTTTTATTTCACTCTTTTTCCATGAAGACTTGCCTGATATCTTTGCAGCTAAAGAAACTTGGGTTTACTATATTTGCACTTCAGGCCTTACTGTGGGGAGTTGTCTGGTGTAGTAGTTCATGTCTAACTTGCGCAGCAGCATTCATGTAGGCTTGCCCAAGTAAGAGCTGAACGGTTTCTACACCATACCTTAACACTTGAGCTGCATGTAAAGGAAAAGTATTTGCCATTTTAACTTGTGTTTGATACATATTTGACAAAATGTTGCTGGTTCTGTTTCTAATAGGAAAGAGAAACTCTTCAGAAACAGCTGGATGAGGCAAACAGAGAAGCACAAAAGTATCGTCAGCAGCTTCTAAAGAAAGAACAAGAAGCAGAGGCCTATCGGCAGAAGTTAGAGGCAATGAACCGCCTCCAGACTAATAAAGAAGCTGTTTAATAAAATAACGTACTGCAAAGCCCGTTACTCCCAAAAACCCGCAGTACAATCTTGAACTGTACGCTATATAGGTACATACGCAGGATTATGTGATAGAGATGCTACAAGTTGATAACTGGACTTAAGCCGTGAGCTCTGATGAATTTCTTGTAACATAAAAACTCTGAATTTAGAAATTGTGAAAAGTATTTAAAATGAAATACTGTAAATAGTTGTTTTTTTTACAGTTTCAAAATGAGTTGATAAATCTTTTTGAAGGGATCCAGAAACACGAGAAGCCAATGTTTTTGTGAAATTTTTGATTTTAGTATGAATCTAACTTCTGAAAAACAGAACAGTTTTAAGGGTGATGATGTTGATTTAAGCTGACAACTTGAAAATTAATTATGTGACAAAATGAATTAACAGTTATTTCTACATGGTAACAACTTAAACTTCTCTGATAAGACATTTCCAGGTGGAAATCTTTGTACAGCTTTAAGTAGTTGTCTCAGATTCTCTGAAAACCATTTTGGGTTTTTTTTTTTATTTCAGGCGGTGAAATTTTTATATTTAATTTCAGATATATCCAAGTAGATTTACATGTATATGAAGCTAATATTTTTTAAACTTTTCAGTTTGTACATATGCTGCATGTTTTTATAATTTCTACACATACATCTTGCATAGGTATTTTTCAGCAAAGATGAGAAAAATTATGAGAAAAATGTTTAGCCTATAGGTCATTTGAAGTAAGCTAGCAGCCAGTTTTATTGTGGATGGTGTATTTCTTGGAAGAATGTAATTTGTAATTAAAAAGAACAAAAAAAAAAAATCTCAATTTACCTATAGAGGTAATTTAAAATTTGGTGGTGGAGGCATTGAAACTTCACTTTGTGTGTCTTACAAACATTTCAAAGTTCGGGAATGAATAGAAAAGAATGTCTCCACTGGAACACAAACAGTAGTTCTTTTAGAATATTCCTATTGATCTCTTTCCCTAATAGCCTTGAAATTATTTCAGTGATACGTTTTTTCTAAACAGACTTTTGCATTTTAATTATGCAATTGGATGAGTAATTTTTTTACGTTGTGGTGATGCTGCTCTTGCCTAGCATCATTGTTCTTCACTGTGATACTGTGTTTGTGTGTGTCTGTGCAGTGGTCTATTATGCTTAGGGTTTATATAGCACGTTACATCTTCAGAGCATTGTAAAATCTTTTAAAGAACCCTTACTGTACTGCCTGAGGCAGGTAAGTGAGTGTTATTGTCTCAATTTTATAATTGATATAAGCGCAACATGGGGAGTGTTAAATGACTGGCCTGAAACCACGTTAATCTGTGGTAGACCTGGGAATAGATCTCAGGAGTTCCTGGCTTCTAGTCCTGTGCTTAGACTGAGCTGCCTTAAGACTGTTCAGTGCTGTGTTAACATTAAATTTTGAACTACTGTGCATATTCTTTTTTTTTTTTGTAAGATAAAACTCTTTGTGCTTTGCTTTGTTGTTCCACGTTTCACTGCTTTTATGGAATTGTTTGTATAAACTTAAGCAAAAAGTCTAGTTTACCTATACTGTACACAGAAGAATTACCCTTAAAACTGTACTCTGGCCTACTTTTTCTATTTTACAATTAAATATCTTTTACACATACATATAGTGTAGAATTCAATTCCATTTCAATTGTTTTGTGTGTGTGCATTATAAGGTCAAAGCTGTGCTGTGTCAGGCATTTAGAAAATTACGAAAAAAAAATGGTTTCAGGCTTAGAATGGCCTTCAAAGGTAGGAGGGAGGGGTGGGGAAAGTATTGCATGATACAATACAAAGTAAAATCTTCCTCCTTCAAATTCTGACTTGAGTTTATAGAATTGGCAATTAGAAAAAAATCCTAAATATCCTAGTACTGGTATAACTTTGGCAAATTTGACCCCAAAATAATAAAAATGCAATAAAAAATGGAAAATCTGGGGGAGGGATGTATTTTAGAAGAATTATTTTCAAGGATATAGTCATGTTCAGCTGGTACTAGGACTTGAAGCAAACCTTACGTAGTGACTAACTGGAAATTACTGTATTTTAGGAGGTTGAGTTTTTTTCTTCTCAGGAACTATCCATTATGTCACTACCAAATGCAGGAACCAGTTAGTCAATTTAAATGTGCTGGTTAGGCATTGCTCCAACTGAATTACTCTGTGACCAAAATAATGTTTGTGTCCTCACATCCCACAAACTTAACTGCAGTTTAATCTCTGTGAACTCTTAATAACGATAAGAATTTCAGCGTTAGTCTGAGTAGTGATAGTGGTAATGTTCGCGTCCAAATGGAGAGTTTCCCACGGTTTTGACGGCACAGACCTTTGTAGCAAACAATGAAAAGAACCTTTTCTATTCATTCTGCTTCCTGTGAGCAAATATTCTATTCCTCATTGTCTGTAACAAAATCCTTCCAAGTGCAGGGTAGCTATACAAAAATTTATTTATCGCCAGCAATATTTACCCTACCTGTAATTCATTAGTACCTATCTTATTCTAGTTCCAAACAGGACCTGCTGTTTGTTCTCTTCCGCACAGAACGAGAAACCAACCTGATGAAACTATCAGCTTTGAGCAAAGGCGCAGGGTATATGTCACATGGAATATTTATTGTGTAGTTTAGCTCTGAAAACAGTTAGCAGTATTGCTCCTTATTTGCTGTTCCAAATTGAAATCATAAATGCGATTAGCTACCAGCTTTCTTTGAACAGATGCCCGTATATTACTGTATTAGTTGCATATAATGAACTAGAATCACAGCTTTGGAAAGCGTTGAGCTCTTCTTGAGTTGGTCCTGTGCTTGATGCCAGTCCCTTCTCCCCTTCTTTCCTCCCCTTTATGGTAACATTTACAGTAAAGCCAAGAGACATTCATAAATTGAGACTAAGCGTGTGGGCAGCTTATTACTTTTTTCCCTAGTGTTTCCAGGGAAATGTGAGATAAAGCAGATGAATATGCACATAACGTTTTTTTTCTCTGTGATTCTTTCAATGCCTTTTTTTATCTTTTTATAAAGTTTTATTTCAGTATATTAATCTGATGTGCATGTATCAGAAAATCTTTGTCATATCTATGAAATAGTTCTTTCTCAAATATCTAATCGCAGCAGAAACTAGGAAAGGTTTCCACGCTGTTCTGTGGAAAGTGCGCTGTGGAGAACGACGTAGCAGCTTTCTAGAGTAATGGAAGACTTTAGGCTGCATCCATGAGGTAGAAAATCAAAGCTGCTCTGACAGCCAGTTCTCTCCTGTATGATGAGAGCAGAGAAACTGCTGTCGTGTATCAGACGAAGGATCTGCCTAGCCTGGTATCCTGTCGTGAACAGGGCCGGCGCTAAGCAGAGCCTAGGGTACAGCAGAAGTAGGGCAAGCATATATTGTACGTTGTAATAACTTCTGGTGCATAGTCCATAAGTCCTCCCTCCCTCTCTCTTTTTGCAGGGCTGCCTGCTATCAGCGTAGAGCAAGTATGGAGTTCTGATGAAGATAAGTGCTCAGCATTGAGTACAGTGTCAAAGGTCATGCTGCCTGTGATCAGTCAGGATGTGTTTTCAGGTCCTGAAGCTGGAACAAGGGGGAATCTAAATGGCTGTTCTTCCAAACTGAGAAGAGTCCGGGTGGAGAACTTGGAGGAATTCTGGAGATAGAAGGCCAAATCCTAGTGGTTATGCACATCATATGTGAGAGAAGCAAGCACAGGGGGAGGCAGTGGAAGATGTGTTTTCCCAGCTTGGCAATCTAGGGTGAATTTGGTGGAGGAACATCACCCTTTAGTGTAACATGGTCTGATCTGGAAGGGCAGGAAATCCACAAAGATGATAGTTGCTTTATACAGCCATTCTGGAACTGGCAATAAGTGTAATGCCTCTCCCTCTAACAGGGATGCAGATAAACTGTTGTTTTGGGAAAACTCAATCCTATGGTAATTAAAAATAAAGCAGTCCCCACCTGCAGTTTCAAATTTGTTACGTGCTGATGCCTTGCTTTAATGACTGCTGCTAGTGCAGCAGTTCGCTGTGCTAGAGCAACATGGCTGCTTTTACTTGGTTTTGGAAGCTCTTGAGCTTTTTCTCTCCTGCAATTCTGATGTTGATGTGTCTTATATTCATGACTTGGATTACTGCGAGACTTCTGAAAGATTGAAAATGGGAAAGGGATAGCGCAGAGGCAGCTCCTCTTAGAGATACTCTATCTAACACATCAAAAGAGCACAGATGAGAACATATGAGAGACTGTAAAAGCCCTTGGTTGGGAGGAGTTAGATAAACACTCACCAATAACCTGCCTACGTTAAACCTTTTCCAGAATGCGTGAGCCTGAGAGATAAAGGGAGCTATAAAGGGCGAAGCAGTAGCAGGGCACCAGCCCAAACTGCCCACAGCTCCTGGATGGTTGTGGCCCAGGTTTGAAGAGGTGATTTTGAAGGAATCGGTATGGAGCCTGAGGAGTACAGACGGAGAGGTGAGTGATCCTCTGCTCTCGGAAATAGGTAGCATTTGCTCACAGACAATTATTGCAGGGCTCAGAGTGGTACCCAAAATTAGGATGGGCTATTTACTCTTTGTTTGCATAGAAGTCCTTGAGACGTGTATCTGCTGAGGCTGAGGAAGAAAATGTGTCCCAGGATACAGATTAATTTATTGGGTTTAGAGTCAGTGGATGACTTAGGCTTTTTGGTCTTACACTTAGAATACTGTAGGAAAGCTGTAAAGCTGTGATTCTGAATAAACGTGTGCTAAGGGGTTATGCACAGTGGCTCATCCCTGATTGCACACCATGAAACTTCAGTGATGCTGCCACAGTTCTGGAGATGAGGAGCAAACTTTGGTCCCAGGACTGGAGGAGATTGCCTAAAAAGTGGAGAAAAAGTGTGTAGCTGTGGAACTGTTTTCAGAGGATGCAAAAGGGGGTATGCTATAACAGCAGGGATTATTGGGGCATTATGAAAGCTTAATTTCTATGAAATGCAGTTTCAGTTACTTTGTAGGCAAGAAAATATGTCTGTCCTCTCAGTAATCGTTTGTTTAAGCTGTACTTTTATCATGATTGTATTTTAAAGGTGCATTTGAACTATACAATGACAGCACTGAAATAACCCTGTGAATCTATTCTGTCCCCATGAAGCCTGTTCCAGAAGCCTGTGTTCCTGTGTTGTTATTAGATGGGACAAGTAGGGTGTAGGAAGGTTAGTTCCCATGGCTGTCCTGGGAGCAGTATTCTGAGCCCTGTCCAACACTGATGACATTGCATGAAGTGCCAATGCTACTAGTTAGTTTTCCCGCAATTGAAACTCAAAGCGCTGGTTTGCCTCTTCCAGGGAAAGAGATGGTGGATTACATTTGCCAGTACCTGAGCAATGTGAGAGAGAGACGGGTCACTCCTGATGTACAGCCGGGTTACATGAGAGCCCAGTTGCCGGATTCTGCCCCAATGGACCCAGACAGCTGGGACAACATCTTTGGAGATATAGAGAAGATTATTATGCCTGGGGTAAGAAATAAAGTGTAAAAGTGACAGAAAAAAGTCATTACTACGTGGGGCGAACAGCAAATCCTGGGAACACACAGGCTCTGCAGAACACTTATTTAGATAAGTAAAACACCCAAAATGTAGAATGTTTTGCAGACTTGATGTCTGCAGAAGGATTCTGGATTAGAGATTACTGTTGTGTTCCTAACTATAATTTAGGGGATAGACCGAATATATTTTTCAAGTATTTTATACACTAAGAATAACTCTCACTTGCATAGAGAGAAACAATGCTTTTTCTGACACTAGTGAATTTAGCTTCAAAAGGCCTCTACCTGAATTGCGTCATCTCAATTTCAAGAGATGTGGAAATTCAGGCACAACAAGGTAAAATATCTCTTGCCCAAAGTCACGTACATATAAGACTTGTCTCCTGTTCTTTGAATGTAAAGGTCTCCTTCCTCTTGTACATAAATACTGCAGATTCTGCTAAGGGAGTCCATACTACCTAATTAAACATTTTATGTAAGGACCTGTTTCAAAGTCTGTTTTAAAATTTTCTTCATAGCTACTTGCAGAAACTTGTTCTGATGTAGGCGGGGTACTCACTTGCAACATGCTTACGCTGGTGTCCCGCATACAAGTGCCTTCAGGCTGGACTTGATCTTAAAGGTCTTTTCCAACCTAAACGGTTCCATGATTCTATGGAGGGGGGCTATATAATTGTAAATTGCTGTGCGTAGCTAAAGGCTTGCCATGCCATTGTTTGACGACAAAAAGAGCAAGGGCAACTTTGTTGCAAGAATTCTCCTTATAAAGATGAATATTTTGATAAATATTTGACTCTTGTGCAATGTTGTAAAGACCATTCTTTCCTGTTCAGAATCTTTGTCTGTCTGTTCAATTCAGATAAATGCTTTTGCTATAACTTGGAATTTATCTAATAACGACACAGTGTTATCATTTGCTAGTGCTGCACTCCTGTTGATATTATCTCTGTAGCTTTCTGCTAGCAGATCTAGAATTGCACATATTATGTTGCTGTGATCCTTTTTCATCACTTTCAACAGATGCTAATCACTACATCTCATGCAGAATTTTATGACATTTCAGACTTAACTTCTAGATAATTTTGTTCTAGGTAGTCCATTGGCAAAGCCCACACATGCATGCCTACTTTCCAGCTCTTACTTCCTGGCCTTCACTCCTTGGAGATATGTTGGCTGATGCAATTAACTGCTTGGGATTCACATGGGTAATTTTTTTTGTTGTTGTTGTTTTAGATGTTGTTCTCCTGTGTGTATTATGCAGGGGCAGGTCATAGTCATTCTTGTTTGGTGAGTCAGTATAATTATTCACTGGTATAAATGAAAAATATCACTTGAAAAAATATAAATAGACTATACAAGAGCAAATATTACCTAGTAGTAAGAGGTGAATGAAGAAAATATATCCCTAGAAACATCTGTTTTCTTATTCTTTGCCTATCCCACTGTGAGCATTGTTCCCTGTAGTGTAGTCTCATTGCCAAGACTGTTACACAAGCACTGCAGGCAACAGAGCAGCCACCACCCAGGACTGCAGGTTGGGCTCAATTCCAGTTCTTCTGCTCCTTTGAGAGAACACATTTCCTATTTTTCCTCTTCTGAAAATAATTGTTTGGTGGCCTGTCCCAGAACATCTGAGTATTTTGTATCCTCTTGCAGCAGTGACACAGTGCTACTTGGTTATGACTCCACATACCCCAGTAGCGTTCTGAAGCCAATGTTCTCCCCAGTGGTGAAGTTGCGCAGATTTTTAGATGCATGTTTCTGTGTAAGAAAGCACTGGAAGCTCATAAACGTGTAAGAAGTTGATGGCTATGGTCTGCGTGTAGGTGTATCAGATTAGCTCGTTACACACACAGAAACACCCATTTCCATGCCCTCAATCTGGTTTTCATAGATCGCTGTTGTTTGCCATGTAAACTGATTCTTTCGTAAGTGGAAAGCTGGACACTGCAGAACAGCTTTCATCTTTCTTTTGCTGCTCTTCAGAAAACCTTCATTAGCTCTCCTCAGTTTTAAGATGGATCCGTGCCCTTTCTCTTTAGGGGTCAAGAGCATGTACTTGTGTGGTGAATTCCAGTTTCATCGTTTTCTCTCAGATGACTCGTGTTTTCTTTTTTTTAATGATTCTAAAATTATTGCTAGTTAAGAAGCTCAACACTGAGTTGATGCAGATAATCTGGAGAGAGCATTATAAGGAGGTTGGTGAGAGTCTCTGTGTTTGATGTTCCAAGAGGGCAGCTGGCAGTGAGCAAGGTACCCTCAACTGCAACCTGAACGTAGAAGTCTGTATTACAGAACACCAATTAATTTTTATTACAATAGCATAGTGTTCTGCTAGGTATGGGCCATCACAGCATTATAGTTAGCTGCTTATATATCCAGCGCTACAAAACCTGTCATCTGCCTTTGTTGCATCTAGGTGAGATTCCTCCCAAAGCAATTAAAAAGTCTTAATAGCTATTAATTAAAATGTGGTAGGTGGTTTACGCTAAGGGTTATTTGCAGGGTGAATTACAGCCTGATTCTCTCTTTTTGATTTTTCTAGGCCTCCAGTCCAGCCTGTACGGAACTGGAAATGAATGTGATGGATTGGTTGGCTAAAATGCTGGGCCTTCCAGATAAATTCCTGCACCACCATCCCAACAGTGTGGGTGGAGGAGTATTACAGGTAGGGGAAATCAGAGGTGGCCTCATCCACGTTTTGTTTTCACTCAAGTGATAGTATTCCTGGAGGCAAAACCAACAAGATTTGCTCTATGGGTCTGAATAGAGACAAATCCCAATTTGATATTACTTTCCCAAATTTTATTGTTAAAAATATAAGATTATAGAATAGGAATTGCTATTGCTTTTAGTCCAAATTGTGTTATGGATGAGGAGCTGGTACTCTTGTGGCCTTACTAAGGATAAATGAGAGTCAGATTTGGTTTCTTCAGTCTTTCACATCACCAAATTATTCACTAAAGTGATTCTTACATGCTTAGAGAAGGAATCCTTGTCGCTGTCCTTCTGCCAGCAGACTTTAGCCACGCAAGAAATTATTTTTCTCATGTCTACTTTGTGTTTCTGAGAGTTGCAAGATCAAGGCCTGAATCTTTACCCCCTTTCATAAGGCCTAAGCAAGCATCCCCTGGAATCAGTGCTGAGGCTGTGTTGTTCAAGGAGCTTTGCTCAGGTTTGTGGGTTTTATGGGAGATACTGCTTGTTAGCTGTAGAAGAACAAAAGGAAAAATGTGATTTATTTACCCCCCTGCTCAGTCCTGCATGTTAAAAATATACAGCAGCTAAAAGCCTTTGCTTTGTGTTGTTGGCCCAGAGAACTGCTCATCAGCTAGTGACTTTCCACTGCATCCCAGAAAAGCAAGAGTAGAAATAAGGGGGTGTGGGCAGCTGAGCACTTCGGTGACTTCAGTACATCCCTGACGAAGTAGCAGTGAAGGAGTAATGCACTGCAGCAAACGAGCAATGTCTTTGCAGAGCACTGTGAGTGAGTCAACCCTGGTTGCCCTGCTAGCGGCAAGGAAAAACAAAATTCTGGAGATGAAGCTTTCTGAGCCAGACACTGATGAGTCCTCACTTAATTCTCGCCTCATCGCTTACGCATCTGATCAAGTAGGTTCTTATGGTTACAAAGAAAACAAATTTGCTTCTGTTGTCTCACCCAGACTGTACGATGTGAACTTTCAGTACCAAGAGAAAAATGCAAACCTGAATGCCTCTCAAGCATTCCCCTTCTGCAGATGGGGAAACGAAATCAGTGTGAGATGAGGTTTTGTAGGGTCCTGGCAGTCCTCAAAAGACTGTTTCACATGACTCATTTCTGCACTTCTTTCCTGTTTTTCACAAAGCCTGACTCCAGTAACGAGGTGCTGATCTCATGCTGCTTCAGCTGTTGTTTCTTCAAAGCCTCCTTCACTCGGAGACAGGCACGCTCAGGGTGTTGCCTCAGTGCTGCTCCTGGCTGTGGCCTCCACTCCAGGCCTCTGTGCTTGTTCTTGGAGGAAACATTACACAGCACTGTGACTCTGCCTGCAGAGCTGTTCTGCCCTTTGGCTCCTGAACGGAACAATCGTATTCCCCTGGGAAAACTGCAACGGGGAGAGACTCGTCCTGGTTCTCTCTTAGTATAACTAAAAGGGCTTTTTCTTGGGAGAGTTTTGGTGTACCCCAGCCCAGAAGTAGGCATGCTTTAGAGGCTTTTATCATCTTAAGGCAGGGAGGAGGGAATAAACTGAGGCTGATCCATTTCCAGAGGGTCCTTTAAGCCCTGAGTTTTGATAAAATGTGTACTAGTACATTTTAGAGAGAAGTACCCAAATAAATGGAGCACTTGCATTCCTTGGAATTACAGTGTATTATTTCTTTTAGTTATTCACAAAGAAGAAACTTTCAGATTTATATTAATATGGATTATAATAAGGACCTTATCTCTGTTCTTTTTAAATCACTGTCTTTTATAAGGCCATAACTTATCACAGCTGTTCAGCCTCAGAGCTTGCTTTCTTACTCTTTCTTTTTTCTTTTTTTTTTTTAAAGGCTCATTCTTCTGTAGAAAAGGCTGGTTTGATTTCTCTTGTGAAGATGAAATTTCTGCCTGTGGATGAGAACTTTTCCCTCAGAGGTGAAACTTTGAAGAAAGCCATTGCAGAAGACAGAAAGAAAGGCCTAGTACCAGTCTTTGTATGTTCAACTTTCTGGTTTGGGGGTATTGACATCATGGTGTATTCTTAATATTGATACAAAATTACATCTGAAACATTTCTTACTGGGTTAAAATAGATTAGCTGAAGGTTACAATGTATACAAGAATTTCTCTTCTATTGAACAAAAAAAAATTACATTAATTTCAACTGTATATGATAGCTTCTCCACTTCTAAATTGCTGCATCCGTTTATTAAAAAATTGCCATCTTAACAGGTTTGTTTTCTTCTAGGTTTGTGCAACTTTGGGTACAACTGGTGTCTGTGCTTTTGACAATCTCTCAGAACTGGGTCCAGTTTGTAAGTGTCCTTTCTTCCTGTTTTTAAACTATAATAGCAGAGAATAGATAGTATGAGAATTTTTCATGCTAAAATCGAGGTGGGTGGCAACACTGATCAGCTGAGTTTTTCAGATGTGTCTTAAAGACTGGTGGAGTCAGCGCAAGAGCTCATAGTGATTTCTGTAAGATTTAGGTTAGGATGCTACAATACACTCTATTCAAGATGGATTAAATTTGCCAACTGATAAATCTTTAATGTGGTTGTTTAGGGAATACAGACTGTACAGTACAAAGTGCAGTACTGTTGTAGGATGGATACATAAATATTTAACCTAGCAAAGGAGTTTTGAAGGTGGTGTTTTGTAGGACATCCTTTGTAGCCACCAGTCCAACAGGTAAATTTGACATGGTTGCAGGTTCTGTTGCAGCATAAATTCTGACTGCCAGTTGATGCAGACCTGCGGCCCTCTCTCTTACGGGTCAGAGCGTGGCTTCTATCTTGGTCCTTTTTGCTTGCTACCCTGTCTTTATTCTAGCTTTGAGCAGCTGCGTTGTGTTGGGGAATTTCACTTAGTAAAAAGGCAGGTGACAAATACAAAGTTTAAAAGCCTCACTCATATGAAATACAGCATAGTGAATTTTGTTATAGAGTTCATCAGCATTATCCTGTATTTTGGTGTTGTGGATCCACAGCTTTAGAATAAAACCAGATTGTGAATTGTCTTGCTTGCTATTTTGTTGTCAGCCTCTCTGCCTCCTGCGAAAACACGGACCTGGTTTTCAGAGAGGAGAGATTAAGCATGTACTTTGATTCCTTCTGTCCCTTACATAACAACAATTTCAATTCCAACAGGTGATGCTGAGGGACTCTGGCTTCATATTGATGCTGCATATGCAGGAACAGCATTTGTATGTCCTGAATTTCGACAGTTCTTGGATGGAATTGAATATGCGGACTCCTTTACTTTTAACCCTTCTAAATGGATGATGGTTCATTTTGACTGCACTGGATTTTGGTGAGTAAAGGCAAAACACAACCCGAAGGGCATCATGAAAATTGCAAAGTCCTTCTCTGCACATTTTTTTTCTAAATACACTTCATTCTACAATTGATAGGGTTAAGGATAAATACAAGTTGCATCAAACCTTCAGTGTTAACCCTGTCTACCTCAGACACCCCAACTCAGGAGCTGCTGTTGATTTCATGGTAAGTTGGTATTTGAGTTGGTATTTTAAATTACCTATAAAATGTTCAAACAGACTGCAAAATTCCTCACACTCCGTAGGGTGCTTATATTATAGCTGGTCTTATTACATAAAAGCATAAACCAAATTATACTGAGATCCTAATGCAGATTAAATAATAAAACTTTGAAGTGAGCCTTGGTTATGAAAATGAGTTATAAAATTGCTTTCAGATATAGAGATTGAAGTACTTTAAGATTTTTACACAGATGGGGATCCAGCTTTGTGTTTTTAGTTAGAAAGGTCATTTCTGTGCATTGTGTTGCTGAAGTAATTCGGACTGATGGCGTTTTGGCCGGTTTTCTTGTATCTCTGATACATAATAAAAAAGAAAAAGAAGTAAGCAATGGAAACACCATGCTCTTAAACAGTCATCGAGTGAATTAAGTTTTTCTTCATATTAAGGTATTCAAAGGACAGCAAAGAGACATTTGACTTTAGATCCATCTTACAGCTGATTTTAGTCCAGTAAAACAAAAGAATATTCACTGCCAATTGTTTCTGCTATGATCTCACCCTGGTCCTGAGAAGCGAATTGTTTTCTTGAAATCAATAGTGCTTTTCAGTAGTGTGAGTGTAGAGAGGGGCAGAGAAAAACATTTCAAGGAGTCCCTCTTGTGGTTAAGTAGGACCCTGCATGTAATTGTGTAGCTCCCAAGCGGTATTATTCCAAGGATTTTGTCACTCTTTTTCCATGCAGTAGGTGTTACACTTCCTCTACAAGTGTCTATCCCTCTGTCAGCTCTCACTGTTTATCGTTGATTTGGGAAAACGTTGAGGATGGCACTTACATATGCAAATTACAGGAACTGACGCTCTGTCCTAAAATGCAAATGGCCACATCTTAACTTGGTAATGTTCTTTAACTGCAAAAAAGTTTTGTTATTAGCTGGTAATTAACTAAAAATTCTAAGCATGTCTAGGCCATAGATTAAGGGGAATAGCCAAAATCTTATTTTTGCACATAACTGAAAAATACATAGGCTTTCTTTGATCGCTGTTTCCTAGGCTAAGCAGACTTCCAGTAATACAAAGTTATTTATGTCCAGGGGGATTTCTGACCTGAGTCTGAAGCAACAGACATAGCAGTGTAAGGGAACGCTCCTTTCTATTGTTTTTGCACCCACTGACACACTGTTGTGTTTTCACAGCACTGGCAAATTCCACTGAGTCGTCGATTTCGTTCTTTGAAGCTGTGGTTTGTGATTCGTTCATTTGGGGTGAAAAAGCTTCAAGCTCACGTCCGACATGTATGTGAATTAACAATGCAACAGAAACGTATTATGTTCATTTATTGGTTGCTGAGTTTAATAAATTCAGCCATGGAAAGATGAGTAACAGAAATCCTCTCTCACACAAAGCTTGCGTGTGAACACTAAATGCGTGCTGATTTTTACTCTTAAGTAATCTGTAAAGATTGCGTAGACAAAACATTTCCTGTACCCTTCTTGGAAGCAATAGGCAATGGAAAACGGCTCGATAAGTCAATGCCTTCTCCACATTACTGAGTACTGGTCTGTAGACGCTTTCTTTGAGGCAAAGTGGCAGCTGTTTAGGAGGCAGGCTGTGAGGGATGGCTGAACCCATTGCTATGAAAATTTACAGGCTTAAGTCTTTGATGGAGTGTAAATACAAGGGATCATATTGTGGGTCAATGGCTGCCGCAAAAGGCCTCTAATCTGAGAAGGAACATTCTGTTTTCAAACCTTCTAGAAAATGCCTATGTATAGTCAAGTTACCCTTGTTCATTGTCAAGGGTTTGGGCAAATAGAGACACTTGAAAATTCTCAGCTTTGGTGTCATTCTTCTGTTTGCTACCATTCATGCACTGGAATGATGTGTTTTCATAAAGAAATGAATTCTTCTGAACTACTTAATTTAGTGTCTTACAGTGCGTTTGTGACAAACCGATACTTCACTGCTTTTCCCCTCAATTATAGGGTACTGAAACAGCCAAATTCTTTGAATCCTTGGTTAAAAGTGATCCACTCTTTGAAATTCCTGCCAAGAGACATCTTGGACTGGTGGTATTTCGTCTAAAGGTAAAGATTGGGCCTTTTGCCTGTCTCTTTGGAGTGAATTGACCACAGCTATCCTCTCCCCAGACATTAAGAACTGTGAATAAACTTTCACATGAGAATTTGTAATGCTGGAATTCTTACGGAGTCGTTTGGATGTCACTAGAAATTCTTTTTTTTTTTTTTTTCTTTTTAATATTTCAAACAGGGTCCCAACTGGCTGACAGAAAAACTCCTGAAAGAACTAAGCAGTTCTGGCAGGCTTTTCCTGATTCCAGCAACCATTCATGACAAGTTCATCATTCGCTTTACCGTAACATCTCAGTTCACAACCAGGGAAGATATTCTGCAAGACTGGAACATCATTCAACAAACTGCAGCCCAAATCGTTAGCCAGAATTATGGGTTGCCGTGCATCAGTTCTGGTGATGGGGCAAGAATCGCTAATGTGATAGTTAAGCCTAGTTCTGCTGCCATTGGTAATGCTTCTCAGCTTTATTCAGATGGAGGAAAATACAAAACACCTTTGAGAAAAATAGTAGGTCAGCCTAAAAAGTTAGAAGCAAGTCTCAGTACATGTGTGATTAGTCAACAAGTGAAAGGTCAAGGGGATCCTCTAGATGACTGTTTTCCAGAAGACGTCCAAGATGTTACCAAACATAAGTTAACCTCTTTTTTATTCAGTTATTTATCTGTTCAAGGCAAGAAAAAGACAGCACGTTCCCTGAGCTGCAACAGTGTGCCAACAACTGGCAGTCTTGAGCAATGTAACCCCAAAGCAGCAGCCACTGACAAAAAGGAGTCTCATGCAAATGCCAGTATTCTTTCCAGGCTGCCTGAAGAAGTCATGATGTTCAAAAAAAGTGCCTTCAAAAAACTAATTAAGTTCTACAGCGTCCCAAGCTTTCCGGAGTGTAGCATTCAGTGTGGCCTTCAGCTGCCTTGTTGTCCTCTGCAAGCCATTGTTTAACAAGTAAGAGAGATTGGTCCTTAAGACCTCTCCAGGTAGAAAGAGAACCAAAGTTTGCTTATTCATATGCAATCCTACATGTTATTTTGTTCAATATGTAAGCAGTAGCAATGACCACTGAGAAAATTCCTGTGCTTTTACTGATGGAAACCTCATGTATTACAGATTAAAATGTCAAATAAATCTTGCAGGCATATAACACGGGAGTGTCCGGTTTGTAGACTGTGGTAACGAAAATGCCAATTTCTGCCTTATCAGTTCTGGTGCAGGACAGTTTCGAGCTGGTAGGCTAGAGCCATTTTGACAAAATACGCTGGCCTCAGTAGTGGGTAAACAACTCAGATCTCTATTTGCACCATTTTTTTAATAGCTTGATTTCACTCTGTAGGCTGTTGTGAGGATCTGTGTGTGCAGACAACGCCATCATCAGTTCAGAACGGTGGGAAAAGAAGGGTGTAAACTCTCTCAGAGATTTTCCCGTATTAGGGCAATTGTAAAACTCCCTGAGTTTAAAAACCCAGCAGCCCTGTCATTCCACATGTGCTTATCAGTTACAGTGCCCAGCAGGCTTTATGCAACCACGTTGCTGCCCTTGCTAAGCACCTGTGGCCTTTCTCAGCATCACCTAAGGTCTGTAAATCACAAGTGCACGAGGAAAGAGAGTAGGAATGGTATTTTACCCTTTCTCATAACAGAAGAACTAAGGGGCATTACAGAAGAAAGGGTCTCTATGCAGCAAACAAACTTATTCCTACAAGAGGCCAATGATTTACATATTTTTCAGGAATGATTAAAAAAAGTGGGGGGAGAAAGATCTATTGATGGCAGCTTTAAATTCAGAGATGTCACCGTTGAGTCAGAAAGCATGATGATTGCTAGGAGATTGTTCTGGGCAAGCACTGCTCTGCTGGATGCTTGCTGCCTTCTTTGTAGCTGTTCCCAGACACCTACTCTTCACCCATCTTGAAGGCAGCATACTCGGGCAGATGGATCTTCAGTCTGACCCAGTACAACTATTCTCAAGTTATATAAACAATAAGTTTGGTTCATCAGAACAATTTCCATCCCTTTATATGACATCAGCTAAACTCAGTGGGGTGTGGCAAGGCATGTGTTACAAGGAGCAGTAAAATTTGGCCTGCTAGCCCTTTCTAGGAAGAACAGATCTGATTGATTCCATTCTGTAATGTTATTTGACTTTTTTTAAATCCTAAGGAAATCTAAGCCACACTTTATTATGAAGTTTCTGGGCTGCCATTACTGTATTTGCACCCGAAGGAAGATACGTCTTTGTTCTTATAAATTGTTCTCATTCTGTGTATGTATTATTTGATGCATGAAAAATAAGAGGGCATCTCTGCTGGAATGGATAAAAGTTAATGTAAGCATCTAATGCAGACTTTTTTTTTTTAGTTAATTTGAGACAACCGTAAGCTTCATTAATGGTCTTTTTTAATGATTTAGGGATGTAATTTTTACTAATGCAGTGGATCACCCTTTAATATGAGTATAAATGTATTTGAATAAAGACATCTTATACTGTACCCACTTTCACATGCTTGGGTGCACGATATTAACACTCACAGCAGTAACAGTACATCCATACGCAGTAGGAAGGTAGGTAAGATTCAAAGTACGAAGGAGAAGAGAAGCCAGGCTAAGATACAAGTAGAGTTGGAGATGTTCTGCTTTATTGAAACAATCTCACATTCACAATGTATTTCAGATACTGATATTTGCTAAGATTAATAAATAGAATTTCCTGGCAAGGTTAAAATAGATGCTTTAGAAACTGAATATTATAAAATTCAGATTTAATTTTTTTTTTTTTACACTCTCACAATTTAAAATCATGTTTTCTTACTGAGTTATAAATGTCCTGGGTCATTTGTACATACAGTTTTTCTTTGTCATCCAGGAAATACAGGCGATCTTTGATGACTTCTGGATTGAAACCCTCCTCCACTAGTTGTACTTTACGGTACTTAAAAGTTGCTGTAACTTCAATGGCACTCTACAAAACAAAAGTACGTCTCTGCTTATCAATGTCAACATGTAATAGTGGGAATTAGATTTCCTAAATTCAAAAGGAATCATATTTAAAGAAAACCCACACAGCACAGAAGTCAAAGGTTTACTCATAGAGGTCTAAACTGTCTGCATTCATCAGATACTAACTGGATTGCAGAATACATGGGCCAGTAATTACTCAATGTAAGAAGTGCTGAGGCCACAGAAACATTACTGAAAGGCTTACCTTACTATTCAGTTTAAATGAGGCAGGATAACACTAGTTTTCAGCTTTTAGCAGACAGAATCAAGGGTTTTATCCAGAAATTTATTTAATTATGTCCTTGGATCAAAAAGACAGCAGAATTTTTATCAGAAGAGCAAAGAAAATGGCAGTTAGAGACTGGGCAAGACTCATTGTACTTCACATGGGATGGCAAGACAAACCACTACCTTGAGGGATCAACTGTTTTGTTTGTATAACTCAAACATTTAAAGAGTGATTAATTAGATAAGCTAGTATCTCTGCGTTAGTCCTCTTGAATCACCTCAGTGAAAACACCACCTTTCTCAAAGGAGCAAAGTTTATTTTAAATAAACAACTTGAGGAAGTACGGTGAGAGTGTGGCATTCTTGCAACATTTTCCTAATTCAAGTTTGGCTATTTATTCTGGTAGGACAAAATTTTAAGACCTCTCTTGCAAAAGACAATTCTCTTGCAAGCTTTTTTTGTGTGTGGATCTTTATTTTGCATGGAACAGTCTGTAGACAGAGCTGCACTAAACTGAGTACGCAGCTGTGTTACTCTGCTGAAGGAATCCAACAGGAAATGTATTTTCCACTAAGATCTTCCTGATTTTGTATGTTAAAATGTGCCAGGTATCCAGTAGCTGCTCATACAACTTCTTTTTTTTTCAGGCTGAACAGAAACATTTGGGCGCAGTTCTACTTTCGTATTGGTAAATGACAAGAGCAAGGAGAGACAAAAGAAGCCAGAGAATTGCTAGTGTAACTAGAAAGTCCATGGTCCTCCTAGAAAAGCGAGAAAGCACGATCCCGACAGACACACAAAAGCTACTTAGGAACGCTGGTTTACCTTAATCCTTATAAAACGAGGTCTTGCGTAGTTTGGAAGGTGAGCATTAACGTGTCTGTAAGTATTTTCTCCATTAAATTCACAGTCTTCCTTTAGCCGAATACATGCCATGCCTGCTCTGCCTTCATAACCTGAAGGAATAATAGCAGCAAAGAACTGTAGTTCACATGTAACTTTGAACTTCAGGCTAACCTTTTTTGTTGTTGTGTTTTGTTGTTTTGTTTTGTTGTATAAGTGAACCCTTCCTTCTAAGCCTCCTTAGAAAACATACTAACATATTTTCCTTTAGCCATCTAAGTGATTAGATTTTCTTAAGGCTTCAGCACGCTAGAAGCCAAACTCTTTTGAAAGCCTACCCTCAGAATTATAGATAGCAGACATTCTTAAAATCATTCTTCTTTCCAAAGTTTTTGGGAAGACTTTGGAAAATCAAGTCTCAGTACTCTGAGGCAGAAGTCTGCCTGCAGAAGCATTTAATTGTGTGGGTTAATTTACTTTACAATAAATCACGGTAAATCTGCTTGTACTTGTGCTGACAAGCTCATCCATGCAGAAAAAGGACAGAAAGGAATAAGACCCAGTTTACTATTGTTTATTACCCTATGAATGATTAATTAGGCACGCAAAAATCCAAATGCTTCAGATTTTTTACTTGTTTTACATACTGAGAAGGCTTCTTCCCTCCCTTTTCGGTGGCTGAGGGATGGGACGCTGTTTTAACACAAACCTTTCAGGTTCCTTCTGTTTTCTGGGATTACAGGTAATGCAAGAAGAAATAGGTAACATTCTGATATGAAATTTTACATGAGAACCGTCTGAATGCTTTCACAGAATTGTGTACAGGAGGAAGTAAAAATTGAAAGTAGAACCTAATACTTAAAGAAAAGTAGAGCACAAGCACATGCTAACTTAAGATTAATTGTTCTTTAGTTTTTTTGAGTCTTGTTTCTGTTTGCCTTTAACACCAGGTACTGATGACACCTGGCATTCCAGTTTGTTTACTCAAAATCTAGAGTGTTGAATTAATGAGTTCTCAGGTGATGTATACCATCACCCCCAGCTGCATTACTAAACTACAGATATTTGTGCCATGTAAACAGAAAAATAATTGTGCAATCCACCCAGTTCTTACACAAATCTAAGGTGAGAACCGGTTTGAACAGTATTTTTTTTTTCCATAAAGGTGATCTATAATTAGGTATTAACATCTCTTCTATGTGGTTTTCCAAAAGCATTGAGAATAAGAGCGTATCTTCCTTGTTTTCTGGAGTGTAATCTGAGAAATACATAAAGAACTCTAAATCATTTATGTTGCTGCCTTTCTCTTGAAATGTCTCCTAGGGCAGCTGTGTGTTTATCCCTACCCCAAAGCAACTGAAAATGAGTGATTTAAAGAGAGAGGCTTTAATTTTAGATGAATAGGTACAGCAGAAACGTATATGATTAATAAACAGTTTATTTATTTGAATTAAATTCACTACTCTGCTAGATTATTTTGGTTTATAAAACAGCCTTGTTATTCTAGCCTCAGAAACGCTGGGCATTTCTAGTCTCATGTCTTCCACTTTTAGTAGAGGAAATAGTGAGTGGATTGTAACATTAACAGGACCTCTCACACATCGAATGGTGGAAGGAAGTGGTGGATGTAGGAAGAATGGCATCTCTAACACACCTTTTGATTCAAAAATGCTAAATTGTCACTGAAATGACCCATGTTATGATACACCGTAGCCTGGAAGCCTTTCTGGGAAAGTGCGATGCCTGTTAACTTAATAAATAAATATATATATATATCTGTTATACCTGTTAACTTAGTTATTAGGGGCTCCAAAATTCCTCCTCCTCCGTAGACTACTCTGAGGGCATGCAATGTATCATGCCACCTAATCCAAACCACTTGCGCTATGCAATACTTGGGATTTCAATTCAATCTAACCTTGTTTGTTTGATTTCAGATCCCTACATTACACTCTAAGAATGGGTTCCATTTTAACTGTCCACCACAACCCAAATGCAGTGAGGAGCTAGATGGGAGCCCTGCAGATTTTGGGTAAGTGAGAAACGTGGATGGGAAGGTACCTCCGAAATACAGGAGACAAGAAAGGAGAGTAAAGCTATCTATTGCCCCTTTCGTCTTCCAATATATCTGGGAATCTGCCTTTACAGTGGTGCCTCTCAATTTACCAAAAAAAAAAAAACAAAAAACAAAAACAAAACCTGCCAAAAGCACTTGAAGAGTTTATAAAAGTTCAAAGATTTCACAGATTTTTGAGAAGTAGAAAAAAGGTAGTAAATGTGTCAGAACTTTTTGCATTCCTTCAGATTGCTAAAGAAAGGTGAAAAAGGGAGGAATCAATTTTTTAAGTGACTTTCTTGTTCCTCTAGACATTCAAGTCTATTTTGTTTGTCCCGCTCTACAGTAATTGCAGAGCTATATTCCTGTAAAACATACAATAATGTTTATGTCCAAGATACTTAATCTTACATGTTTTTCCATTCTCCAGCTAGTAGTATTCTTGTACTATGTTAATATGAGCTTTGGGTGTAGTTTTTTAGGTAATTAATATTGCATACATGTAAATGACGGAATGTATCGAACGTAGCATGCAAAAAATAAGCTGAAGTAGGGCTACATACACCCTGCAGTTCATTACAGTGATATTTTGTTAATGTATTAAAAATTCTTCTGTTGAAATACTTCAAGTATTTCACTCATACCTGGAACAGATACTCCATATACAGTAACTTCTTGGACGCAGTCAATCAGTCCTAAAACATCTGCAACTTCCGTTGTAGAAACGTTTTCCCCTTTCCACCTGGAAAATAAGCAGTCTATAGTCATGATGTCTATGTGCAATACATGTAGTGATCTCTAGTGTGTTAATGTCTGACTTTATAATGGGCTGAGCGCTGAGGTTGAGATCAGAAAGCACTTTTGCACTAGAATAAGGAACTTGTTATCAAAAGTAGAGAAAAACATGCTCCAAAATTCAGCAACGCATTTCAGCTTACTCAAATCTCAGAAGACTTTAAAACACTTAGTTTAATCATGCTTAAAAAGGCTCTAAACAAACCAGCCCCCAAAATATTACTTACCTTAGATTCCATCCTAGGCTCTATGCTTTCTGAGTTTCAAAAGTACAGTGAATGTGAAACCACAATGTTTTTGTTCTATGAGTGTTCAGGTTTCTGACTATTCACAATAGCATTCATCACCCTAAACCAAACCTCTTGTAGGCTGTGTATGTACCTATGAACACAACTGATAAAATACAACAGTGGAGGTAACTTGAGTCTTCTCTTTTTCTGACCAAAGTCAGAGGAGTGAGTTCCTCTTCCTCAGTCAGTTGGAAATACTGGATGGGAATTCAAACCTGAAAATGAATCAAAATTTTTTCTTGTGACAAGCATTTAAATAAACTAACCGGAACGTGTCTCCAATTCGATCATGGAAATAAATGAAGTTATCATTGTCGATCATTAAAAGGTCACCACTATTAAAATATAAATCTCCTTTTTGGAAGACATCTCTTAATTGCTTCTTCTCTGTTTGCTGTTTCGCTCCTGCATAGCCACTAAATGGTGCGTATTGGGTAATTTTGCAGATCAGTAGTCCGGGTTTACCTATGAAGAGGAAAAACATTTGCGATTTGTTTAAAAAACACTGTGTAAGTTGCCAAAAATAACTAGTTTTCATTACATCAGTGAAGTTTGCAGATGTTATAGAGTTATTTGAGAATTTTGTCATAACCTTTTAAAAACAGTTGTGGAGGTACAGATCGAATTTCACCTTGTCCTTTTGATTCACTAGCCCTCAAACATAGCGATAATACAATTTATCATCTGTTTGTATTAATGTACCAGAACAGAATCTCGGAGGTCTTGTCCAGTTAGTGGAAAATAGTTGTCCAGTTTCTCTAGACAGCTTCATAAACCTGTTTAAAAAACCTGGCTCAACAGGAGCTGTGTCTACAAAGGAAACTTCTACACATGGCATCAAACGTGTCTTTAGAAGGTGACCATCAGTACAGGCTACTTCCACGTAACTCAGATGGCCTGAGGCAGCCTTACTCCTCAACCAAAAGATTCAGCTGGATTTAGGAACCAAATATTTGGGTTCAGCTTGCTTACTTTGAAAGCAAAATAGACCAAAACATTAGGATGTTCTCTAGTTTTCATGTGCTAGAGCTGTAGTAATTTATGAAGGGAGCAGGACCACTGAAATGTTTATATAAATTGAAACTCAATCTCTTCATTATATAGAGCTTTGGATAGATGTTACATACTGGAGTGAATTTTATCTCTATACAAGATAAATTACAGTCTGTTCTCATCAAGCCTAGGATTTTATGTTTCTTCATGGGTTTCTCTCTTACAATGCAGATATTTTCCACATTTCTGCACTTCAAAAACAGGGGTGCATTTATGCAAATATGGAAGATACGCGTGCACATCCCTCCACATCCCAACTCAAGAGACTGCGTAGGGAGAGCTGGCATAGGAGAGTATGCCTATGGGCCAGACATTCTTAACATGACTGGTATATTGCTCAGCAATGAGAATTTAACACAGTTGGTAACCTGTCCACCTCTTCCCTTAGGTACACAGAAGGTGAGCATTTCTGTCGTCACTCACAGTAATGACTACACACGTAACAGAAAAAGTGTCACAAGTACCTGGTTTAAACACAGGTTTGCCTGTGCCAATATATAACCCCCTCCTATGAAAACTGATATTAAGATACGTTATAAAAGAAGTATTTTCATGTGTGCTTTCTCTACTGCCACTACAGCAGTGGCAAAACGTTTCAGTCACTGCTGGAAAAGGGAACTGCTTTCTATTCTGCAAATGTTTCTTTAGTGGCATGTTAAGCACAAAGTCTGGAATGGATTAAGTAGCTCTTGCTGAAAGTCAAGATCATCACTCAAAAATGTTGGTGTGCCCATTATTAAAATTAAACAAGTTATTAAAATCTGAGTATACAGATGCTGCATCCCTCACCGTGCTTTACCTTTCTGTAAGCTGTAGTACAACAGTATGCAATTTATTACACATGTTCTGACCTGTATTTAAACATCTGGCTTACTCAGTGGCGCTTCTTAGCATCTCTCCAGCTAGAAGTGATGCAGAGACATGTAGTTTTAAAAAGTAAATACCTTTCTGAAATTTTTTAAAGAAGTTAAATTTTTACCTTTCGGAACTCTTATGCAGTATCCATTTTCATCTCGGACTGGTTCATCTTTCTCTACGTCATATTTAATCAGTTCATAGCGTAAGATTTTCTAGTGAAAATTTGCAAAATGTATACACACATGAATAAGTTTTTTCAAAATTATACTATGTAATCAACTTTCCATTTAACAGGAGCCAAATTTATCACATTTCAACAGGATGTGCTGAGTCTAAATGTTCTTTTGCCTGAACTAGCAAGAGTTATCTGAGATATCTAGCATGGGCTGCTGTACACTGTATCTGGGGAGAACCTTCTCCCTGAACAAATTCATAACTGAGCCCTGGGCTCTTCCCAACCTGTCATACAAGTGGCCTGGTATATGCCCTTGGCAATATAGCAGACTTTACCAAGAAGGACAAAATGCCAGGCTTTTTTGTTGTTCTTACCTTCTGCAGGCAGTTTACTCTTCCCACTGCACCAATTTTTCCAGTGTAATTAACAAAAGAAATGTTTCCTTCAGTTGATGCATAAAACTCCAAAATATTAATATTTCCAAATCTTCGGATAAATTCCCTCCAAACATCAGCCCTTATTCCATTTCCTATGGCAAGTCTGACTTTGTGATCCTGATCATTGTTTCTCTAGAAACAAGAAACACAGGAATTCACATTTCTGCTGAGTGAAAGCTTCTACTTCTGGAAAACTGAAGGAAATTTTAGTCTAAAAGCATTGAGCATATTCTGAAGTGAAATGTGTGCAAACATCCTTACAGTTAAGCTCATGAGTTTGATGTGGAAAAGGAAATTACTGAGCAAGTTAGGCTAAATATCTAACGGTAGTTAGTAGCTAACTTGATTTGGATGAAGACAGGAACAAGTACGGACAGAATGAAACTCAGGCACCACGCTGAACTATTTTGTTGTAAGCCTTGTGGTCACTGTCTGCAGAAGAGTGTAATTTTGCCCTGAATTTAGCAAAAGGTTTGCAGGATTTCAAATGGTGTTTGAGTGGAAAGGAAATCCCTTCTGCCATTAGAAGTGCAGAACTGAGCCTGCTAAAAATTCTGTTACCACATTTCATGTCGCTTTTAATAGTGCTATTAGATCTTTCTGTTTTCAGCCTAAAGTGATAAACAGAGAATGATGATGGCATTTGTGCCTTCTCTTAGATGAGCATAGCATTTGTGCCTTCTCTTATTTATCCTCAACCACAGGAAGTACCGAACCGGGTCAGGCACTTGTAATTCTTAAACATATCTAATGTGAGAATGAATAACAACAGCCTGAGAGAATTTTAGAATTTTAGCAAAATATGGAAAGGCTGTTTTGTCCCACTTCCTGCCTTTTTCTTCAACTGTTTCTTCTATTACCTAATCTAATAGCATTTTAAGGCACGAAGAGTCTTTTAAAATATATATCGGCTTCTTAAGTTGCAGTACTTGTTGAAAGAATAAGACTGTTCTGTCAGCAACAAACTGGAATGTGTATTTCTGCAGAATAAGTATGTTTGCTTTATGTCATTCAGGGAGTACGGTTCAGGGGGCAATGCAGCAGATGGCAGGAGCAGAAGACGGGCACGGAACACTGAAATTGCAAAATGGTCTTTGAAGGAGCAATTCAAGAGAGAAGTCTGGCCATTAAGACAAACATGGATTGGTCTTATAGTGTCATATTCCCAGAAAAGACCACAAATGCCACAGTAAAATGGCTACAATTTTTAAATACTGTAGAACTTCAGTTTTATTTTGGACCTAGTCACACCACTTCTGGATTTTTATTATTGCTCTCCTGCACAATAGTCTGGAAATGGATGTTTAAACTTAATGTAAAGAAGAAATACGTTAGTATGTAGTCTTCTCTGGGACATTGGGAGATCTGCCGGTAACATGTTAGCACAGAATCAAGCTTAAAATAGAATGAAATCTGCTGAAATTCTGAATAGCGTCTAAATGACTTGTTCACTTCTTATAAAATCTTTTTGTGGTAGATGATGCCCTACAACAGCATACACAATACCTTAGTCTCTCACGGGAAGTGTTTTTCCAGCTCCAGTTAATTGGGGATGTATACGTTTGAGCTTAACCACTTTATTTTGAAATGATTCACTCGGGACAGGATGCTGCTTGGGTCCACGCAGTTAATGAAAGAATGAAGGAAGGACTTAACAATTCACCCTTAAGGTGATTTCTATAATACTTGGACTGTTCATTTGTCCTGAAATGGCTATGCAAGTTAGCTGGAAATACAATTAGAAAAAAAACTGTGACACATATTGAGCTTTTTTCTTCTGTGGATATGTAAAAGAAAGAAATGATAGCATAGATAAATGTTAATGTGGAGCTGGTTATACTGCGAGTTTCTCACGGAAAAGGCTGTGTCTCTGGTACAGCTGCAACAACAGGCCAAGCCCTTTTGGCACCACAACAGTTTAAGTAACGCTATCCCTTCAGTCAAGTTCTTGCATTCTTAAAATGTTAATCCCACTTTCTGGGAGACTTGTGCACTCCAAGGAGCATGCATATGGGTACGTGGGATCAGATATTAAGCTTGTAAACCTTGCTTATGTAAAAGTGTGTTCTCCACTGGTGCTGAATTCTAGGTACTGAGTAAACAAAACCCCTTATGTTACATAATGAGAGCTAAGTTATCTGTATCTCTTAAAATCTGACCTGTGTAGATAAGCAGCCACCAGTAAGAAGGAATCTGTAAGAGAGCCTCAAACTGCATCATTCAGTGGGCTTCAGGTTCAGCCATTCATGTTCCTTGGTTTTTGTTACAAATCTGTTATTTTTGATTAACAGGTCACCTCAATGGTTAAGCTAAATGTCTCTGTGCGGCTAACATTACCAAACTTTTTTTCCCCCTCCACTTATGGTTCGATTTTAGGCATAATATAACAAATATTCCTGGTAATTTAATTAGCCAAAACCGGAAGGCAGTTAATGTTACCTGTGGCACACTGCACAGATAGCGAAGCACTTCCCCAATATATTGTATCACTGTTACGTTGTATTTTCTGCAATCGTCCCAGAACTGGCTTGCTGAAAATTTGGCACGCAAAACAATAGTTGCACCTGTGTAGAAAGAAGTAAAACAAACAAGAGAAGTAACAATTCTTATTATATCAGAAAACCATATAGAATTTCTTAGCACGGCATTGTAGAAAATGTTCAGAATTAGGGTTATATAGCTTTTGGAAGAACTCTTCCTAAAATGTATTGAAATATAATCCATGCTGAATAATTGATTTAACCTCTGTTTCTATGCATCAGAAGTTAAAGGCTATTATTGTGGATAAAACTCAGTACTAATTTACCCTAAAACTGTGCAAAGAGCTGTCACATAAGAAAGGATGTATCCTGCTTGTGCAGGTGGTGAAATAAAATTTGTGCAGGGCAACGATCTGTGTGAGTGATATGAAGATGATAGAGAAATGAGAATGTCACTTGACTTTCAGAGTTTCAGGTAACAGAGACATGTATAACCAAACATTGCAGCTCAAAGTTTGGTACCTAGGGAAAGGTTTATATTCTGTGATCATATCTGTGCATGAGTTCTGCACAGAAAGACGTTCATACTAGTCAAGTGCACAGTACCTTTCATGATACATCCATGGACTCCAACGAGGAGAGCAGAGCTATGATAGAGGGGTAGAGCAGTATACACAATATCCTCTGAGGTAACATTGCCAGCATCAAACAAACCACAAGCTAGCAGTATGCGTTCATGATTAATCACTGCAGCTTTGGGAAGACCTGTTTAAAGTCAAGCAAAAAGGTGTGTAACTTCACTTGAACAATAAACAAAGTAAGACCAGTTGGTTTCACAAGGACTTCAGAAAAGATCTTCTCTCATTCACTGATGCAGGCGATAGTTCCAGAGTTCAGGGAACTGAACACTGGCATTTAGCCTTAGCGAGGATCCTATGTCTTCCCCAAGGTAACTTACAGGTGGTAACTGCTCCCCGCCCCCCCCCTTAAGTGCCCAAATTCCCAATACTATGGTACCTAGAAATAACAAGTACCTAGGGAATGAGGAAATAGGATTTGAAGAATCTAGCATGCTGAGCAAAGGGGATGGCAATGCCAAAATAATCTCAGATCTTGCATCTCTCCTGGGATTAGGTTATCTCCTTGCAGCTGTGAATCATCCTAGATGAAACTGGAATTTGTACTACAAAATCTTGTCTTGGTTTCCCATCAGATGCAACTGATTACTTTCTGAAACATATGCTAGAAGACAAAATGATAGTAGGGCTTGCCTATTTTGTAAGAACAGAGATGTTAGAGCCCTTAACAAGGACGAAGGACAGTTATGCCTTCTGCAGCCCAAACAGGAATCAAATTTATACTTCTTCCCTTCCAGGGGAGTCCCTTGCCTAAGAGGCTCAAATACTGAGCGAGTGTGGAGACATACCTTGCTCTTCCTAATGAAGTTATAGGTTTGTGTGCCTTCAGGCATTGTCTTCATTTTCATCCTCATCGCCCAGTTTCTGCTGTGGCCAGGTTTTCTTTACACTAGATGCCGTTATGTAGCTGCAGTTTTGCACAGTGGCCATGCCTTGCCTAGCTGTATTTTGTACTGCCCTATTTTTGGTACTCTGACACCCAAAAACTTCATGGCCAGCATTTAGAGTTCCTGATCTAAAGATACTGAGTATCACTGTACTGAGTGGATGCCAAAACACATACCTAGACCAGCAGAGTGTCGAGGTTAAGAGAGAGTCTTACTGATATTACTGGCATAAAACTTGTATGTTTAATTGGCTTTTACTTCAGTCTTTCCCCCCAGATTTGGTGCTTAAAATCAGCCTATATTCTACATGCTTTTTGGTGTTAGATACAAATATCAAATTTGTAGTTTCTTGAGGGGGAATGAATGTGAGTAGGAATTAATGTGAAGCAACAGATTCTCTTTCCTTACTAAAAAATTACAACGCTGGGAGCAATGTGTGGTCTTCCATATAGTTTTTGTGAATTTACATTACCTGTAGTACCAGAAGTATATATGTACATGGCAGGAGTTTTAAAGGTTGTATCTGATCTCCAAGACAATGGAGTAGGTTCATCTGAAGCAGCATCTACTTTATCAAGAAAGCTCTCAACTCCTTCTGTAGCAGATGTCTTGCTTAAATAATAAACTTTAACATTTCCTTCCTTCAAGAATGGCAGTATTTCTTCAACAGATTCCTTCAGTTCTTAAAGAGGAGAAAAGAGGTATTATAAGAAAATTCTGTATTGTTCTGTGAACTATACTATCGGAGCATCAACTTTGGCCCAGCAGCTTTCACGTTTAGCTGCTGTTGGAGAAACCCATGCTCAAGTCACCTTAGAATCCAGCAAAAAGGACTGAGTAGGAACAGTGTCCCCCCACAGAACTGGGAGTGATGTGATTTGGTCTGCAGAGGAGCAATCCAAGCACACTTCCCCTTGCCTGCAGACCTTGCAGGATTCTGAGGGACCATCACCAGCTTCACGCTGCTACCTTCCCTTTCCACTATGGGGAAATGCCTCACCTGGCAAGTGCCCACACAAAGTTAGGTGCTGCTTAAATGACCACAATCAAACAATCCAGTACTTCTGCTGTAACTTTGGTCCAAAAAACCATCCTGGGATTACCATGGGGGCCCTGTAGCCACCAAGCTACTCATGAAAATCTAACGAAGGCTTGTTTTAGTGAACAGGTAAGGAAAGCTCAAAATATTAGCACAGCCTGTCCCATCTTCCTCCATTCCACCTATGCTCTCCAGCACTGCACAGATGCTGGACTGCAGAGAGTGAAGCTGGGTGAGAGGAGAGTTCCGCTCCTTAGACACTGTCAGGCATGAAGGAGTTAAAATAAGGCCTTTTATGCAAGTATCTAATAAGCTGGGACTTCAGAGACAAATAACCCCAAATAAATTTACACTGAGATAAATAACCCTCCAATAAACTTTGAAATCAATATTTTATTGTAGGTTTAAGTAACGTAAATGACATATAAACTGTATTAATGAATTCAGCATATTTCTTTTTAGAAACTTATCTGTACAAGCACACAGACAGGATCTCGTGTGATGGTAAGTTCCAATGAGACAACACTTATCTTCTGCATAATAACGGATGAAACTTAATAAGGACAGACAAAGTCGAGGTCCGATAGAAAAGACCTAGACTTCTTTCCTCTCCTGATAGCCAGCAATCACTTGTGGAGTCAAGCATGTAGTAACCTTTTATGAATAAGGCTCAAATTTTTCTTTCACTTTTTTTCCTCAGAGCTGAAGGCTTTTTTTAGAAAATTTGAGGTGAGTATGTTATAGAAAGAGGAAAAATCTATTCCTTATTCAACAGCACAGCCTTTCCCACATATGCTAATAATTCAAATACTGATTAGTTGTGAAAGTTCGGAGATTGTGTAGAATTTATTCTGAGGCAGAAATTTGAACTCCTCAACTTTTGGGGCATATAAAATACTTCAGTAACATCAGTAGGTGAATGAGTTCAACTACTTAGCTGAAACGGAGTATATATTCACGTAGAAGTTGTTAACTCTAGGCACTCAAAGAGTATCTTCGACTTCACATACGATGATTCATTCATACTGTATGTGTGCATATACAAACGTATATGAAGGCCTGGGCATAAAATACGGTCTCTGCTCTATAGGGAACAGAATGCAGCTCTCCACTTAAAGCCCACTAATACGTCAGTCTCTTCTAGGGAAAAGGAATGTGGTTTGTCTACATGTTTTTCTTTGAGCTGAAATTTGATGAATGCTTCTATATAGACAGACTGCAGCCACCTGCCTGTGTCCGAGGCGCTGTCCAGCTGCAGCCAGAGGATTCTTCAGCATTACCTTGTTTATTTCTGGTTGGACATTTGCTTGAACATAACTCTGAATTAATCCTGTTGTTTATGATTGACGGCTATTTTATTTCTAGGTCTTTGTTATCCTTATCAAACAGCTAACAAGGTGTCAGAGCTCAGCGCCCATGTCTTGTACGTGAGCACAAAACGAGAACACAGTGCAAACTGCTGGGAAACCTTTGCCTTTCATCTGTCTGAAGGAACCTCCCAAGTCCCCAAACCCACCGCTAGCGGACGGGACACGGGCAGCAGAGCGCGGCTCCCCGCTCCAGCCGCCCCCGGCACCTCTGCACACCCACAGCCCGGCCAGCAGCCCCGCCACCGCGGGGCGGGGGGGTGCCAACCGAGAAGCCCCCCGCGGGTCCGCTCCGCTCCCCACCGGCCGGGGCCGGTGCCTTCCTCACCTGGGGCGGCCAGCAGCACGGTGGCCGCGCTGCTCTGGAAGCAGCGCAGCAAGGACGCGGCTCTGATGTTGGAGTTGAGGCAAGCCACGGCGCAGCCCAGCTTGGCGCAGCCCAGCCAGACCCAGACGTAGGCGGGCCGGTTGCCCATGAAGAGGGCCA